>PVJA010050820.1:0-13118 GCA_004027025.1 Myocastor coypus | reverse complement strand
GAAGAAGAAAAAAGAAATAGATTTCCAGTAGAAATGATAGAATTAACAAAAGAATGCTGAAACAACTTCAGTAAGTACCTCAGTTATTCTCAGTAGTTAAAGGAAAACATGAAAATTATAAGTAGAGAAATGGAAGCTATAAAGAAGCAAATAGAGTTTAGAGAGATGAAATGTAAATTCATTAAATGAATTTCATTTGGTGGGGTTATAGACATTAGGTATTACAAAAGAAAAGTGGTTCTGAAAAATAATAACTTCCAGAATGAAGTATAGAAGGAATAGTGAAAAAAACATACAGAGCTTCACTAATGTTTAGATCAACATTAACTACTTTAGGGCTGGTGAGATAACTCGGTGGACTAAGTGCCTTAGGCAAGTGCAGGGACCAAGGTTTGATCAGGGGTTCCATCAAGCCACCACATGCTGAGTCAGCCATGGAGACTGCAGTTGGTGGCACATCCTTATAATCCCTGTGCTAGTGAGGCTGAGACAGGAGGATCACTGAGTTGTTACACAATAAGATGCTATATCAAATACATAAAAACAAACATTAACTACTTTAAAGTATGGGTAATTAGAACAGCAAAACATGGGCCAGAGAAAGTTCAAGAAAAAAGTTTCAAAAAATTTCTCAATTTGATTGAAAATATCGACTAACAGACCCAAGAAGCTCAACATGCTCCAGAAAGAATAAAGACAGTAAACACCAGGATGTACCATGATCAAATTGCTAAAGGGCAGTGATAAAGACAAAAAATTTAAAATCAGGCAGAGAAAACATATGCACATTAAGTGTGGAAGAACAAGGTTAATAATTACAAACAGCAGAAATTATATAGATGAGAAGATATTGCACTGATGTCTATAAATGCTGAATAAGAAAAAATAAGCAACTGATTTGAATTACTGTACTCACTGAAGTTTTCTTTCATAAATAGAAATTAAATACATTTTTAGCCGGGCGTGGTGGCTCACGCCTGTAATCCCAGCACTTGGGAGGCTGAGGCAGGAGGATTGGTATGAGTTCGAGACCAGCCTGGGCTACAAAAGTGAGCGCAGGACCAGCCTCAACTGCATAGCGAGACCCTGTCTCAAAAAGACAAAAAAAAAAAAAAGAAATTAAATACATTTTTGATACATTAAAGCTGAAAGAAGGCATCATTCACAGACTATTGCCTCAAGAAACATTAACAAGTTCTTTACACTTAAGGAAATTAAAACCAAACGGAATTTGGGCTACACATAAGAATGAAGAGACCTGGAAATACTAAACATATTCCTTTTTTCTCATAAAAATGTGTAAAAGTAACTTTAAAACAAATTTTTCGATTTTAACAATGAGACAATAAAATGTATGAAATGAGAGCAAAGGATAAGAGGAAGATAAGTGTGTAGTTTTTTTTTATAGTCTTAGTGTCTATAGTTTGAGTTACCCATGGTCCATTGCAGTCTGAAAATATTAAATTTAAGACTCCAAGGCTGGCCAGATAGCTCAGTGGATTAAAGTGCCTGCCTAGGCAGACACAGGGACAGGGTTTAATCCTGGTGTGCCTTGCCAGCCTTGCCCCCAGGGCATGCTGAGACAGCAGTTGTGACTGGGCATGCTTATCCCAGCACTTGGGAAACTGAAAACAGGAGGATCGGATCATTAGTATAATTTGTAGTGAGACCCTGTGGACCCTGTAGACCCTGTACTAAATACATTTTTTAAAAAAGAACAACTCATAAGTTTTAAATTGGGACTATGTTGAGTATTGTGATAAAATCTCATATCATCCCTTTCTGTCCTACCTACAACTCAGCTGTCTGCATAGTCATGCTATATACGCTGCTTGTATGCATACTGTATGTATAGTCAGGGCCATTTTAGTTATCACATTGTCCACTGAGGTGTTGTATCATTGCTCATATATAGGATTTAATACTGTTCACATTCAGTATCTTGGAATGTTTTCTCCATAATGGGGGGAGGGGTGCTACTGAACTATTTAAAGACTAATAAACAGAAAAATATATGATTTGAGGGTAGATTATAACAAATTAAAAGATACATACTGCAAATTGTAGACCCATCACTTGGAAAAGGCTAATGGGGGAAATAGAATGAAATAGTGAATTAAGCCAGGAGAAGGCAAGGTTTGAGGGAGAAAAAAGAAAAAGGAACAAAGGGGACAAATAAAAAGCAAGTAGAAAAAAGATAGGTAAATCTCATCAGTAATTTAACTATAAGTAGTTGAAATACTATAGCCAAAAGGCAATGACTTTCTAACTCCATGGGGAAAAGAGCATAAAAACTGTGTGACCTATAGGGAATTTTAAATGAACACAAAAGAGTGGAAAAATGCGTAGGAAACACAGATTACACAAGAGATGGCTTATATTAGTCTAACAGTAGACTTCAAAACAAAGAAAACGACAAGGGATCAAAGGAAACATTTAAAACTGATCAAAGATTCAATTCATGAGGAAATTGCAACTCTTAATATGTATATACCTGATAACTGAGCTTTAAAGTACATGGATCAAAAACTTACAACTAAAATAGAATTCACAATTATAGTCAGTGATTTCAACACTTCTATCTTAATAATTGATAGAACAAGTGCATATCCAATTTGTAGGGACTTAAAAGACTTATCAGTTGACCTAAATGACTTTTATAGACATGCCTTTAAACAGCTATAAAATAGTCACTGTTTTTACGTATATAGGAAAGTTACCTGTTGACTATATGATGGTTGGTTTTTTAAAAAAGTTTCAAATTTAAAGGTTTTTATATCACAGAATATATGTCATGGCTAAAAAAATTAAATTACAATTCACTAACATATCCTAGAAATGTCTAAATATTTAGACATTCAATATATTTAATGAATAATATAAGAAACCACATGGGAAGTTACAAATATTTTGAATAAAAATGAAAAGCAGTATATATTAGTCAGCTTTCCTGTCACTGGGACACAGTAATTGACACCTAAGCTTGAACAAGAAGTCTAATGTGACTGATAGTTTTGGAGATTTAGTCCACAGTTTGCTGGCTTCAGGGCAGAAATATCATAGTGGAAGTGTATGGTGGGACAAACCTGCTTAGTGCTTGGCAACTGGGAAGCAGAAGACAGGAACAATGCCAGAGGAAGGTGAGGGACTAAATAAGGAATCCCCCTGACCCACTCAGACAAACCCAGGGGCGTGCTTTGCTAATACTCTTTCTTAATCCAATAAAATAGCAAGATTAACAGTCACATAGTCTGTGAGTTCATGAGATACAGCTAAAGTAATGCTAGAGGGAATTGTACTGCTTTAGAGTAATAGGCTAAGTTTCTACCTAAATAAAATAGGAAAGAAGAGCAGATTAGACCTAAAGCAAATAGAAGTTTAGGACAGAAATCAGTAAAATAGAAAACTGACAAAACTATGGAGAAGAAAATTAATAAAAATCAACATCTAATTTAAAGTACCATCCACCACTATCACAAAAAAAGAGAGAGAGAGAGAGAGAGAGAGAGAGAGAGAGAGAGAGAGAGAGAGAGAGGCACAAGCAGTTTCCAACTGAGCATGTGAGGCCTGGGACAGTAAGAGAGGAGACAAAACAGGTTAAGCATGAGGAAGAGGGTTTCCAAGCTTGAGAACTGAGTAGAAATGTTTTAGGGTCACTCTAAAGCTTGCCTGTACCTCTGACATTAGTATGAATTAGAAGCCGCAGAGGAGGCCGGGTTGGGATTCAGGAGGCCCAGCCAGTCATCTGTGTCAGTGCTGATCAACTGAGAATGCAAAGAAGAAGAAAATAACCTAGAAGAAATTGTTTTCTAAAATAATTCTGTTACCCTATTTCTGTATTAGAAATTTAGATACTGTGGAAACCTTAGATGTGAGCACTTTCATTCTTAGATTTAAATGATTGAGTCATGTTTAAGTGACTTGAAAATTGTATTGAGAAAATGGTTGAAAATCTTTCTTTTGAGAATTTTAAAGATGAACATGGAACTAAACATAAAGAAAAACATGTCGCTATGTATGTGGTCCCCAGTTTATACTTAAAGGTGACTTTAAACAGTCAAAAAAAAAAAAAAAAAAAAAAAACTGTTACCACTTAGTGCTGCTGGTAGCATGCAGTCATTTGGTTTCCTAAGAAACAGGCAGCCAGGTGAAATCCATTGCAGTATAAGCAGACCTGCCCCTTCTACTTAGCTTCTTTATATAAATTTGGCCATTATTGGAGAATTGGTCAATGTGCTTATTTTCATCTTGAGTATAGATAGACTTGTAACTAAAAAAGGGCTTTATTAGATATGATTTAGGTGAAGGAAAGTAACTGAGTTTAATTCCCAGATTGTTGTTGTTGTTGTTACTATTATTATTATTTTTTTAAAAAAATTTTATTTATTTATTTTTTTCTTGTTTCAGAACCTTTGTTTGTTTATTCACTCATTTTTATGGCCGGCTCAGCCCGCTCCAAGGGCAGAGCTGGCGCAACATGTGGTGCCGGGGGTTGAACCAAGGTCCCTGAAGCCGCCCAAGCTTTCCCAAGCAGGCACTTTAGAGCACTGAGCCATCCCGCCGTGCCCTATTATTATTATTATTAGTGGGGGGGGGACCAGGATTTGAACTCACGACCTTACACTTGCCAGGCAGGCACTTGTGCTATGGAGCTATCTCCCCAGCCCCCTCAGATTATTTTTAATAAGATCTAGGATTAATAATGGTATAAAATTCAGACTTTGGACTGAGGATATAGCACAGTAGTGTACCTGCCTGGCAAGTACAAGATCCTGATTTCAATTCCCAGTTAAAAGGAAAAAAAAAAAAAAAAAAAAAAAAAACCCAGATTTTATAATTGGTTAAAGTTTTTATAGAGAAAAAAATGTCTTCTTTGAAAAGTAGCTAAAGTACTTTTTAATAAAATATACCTGGAAAAGAAAGATAAATTGGTGGAATTTTTAAAATAATGAGTACGTATTATTTAAAAAAAACCTAAAGATAGGGCTGGGGAGATAGCTCAGTGGCTTAAGTGCTAGCCTGGCAAGCACAAGATTCTGAGTTTCAATCCTTGGTACTGGAAAAAAAAAATGTATGATAAATGCTAACACCAAAAACACTTAAATAAATATTGAACAAATGAATAATAAAATAGATTTGTAAAGAAACTAAAGTTAATATATATCATTCAGTTATAATACTTATTGATATATTAAGCATATGAGAGTAATTTTAGCAAAAATTCTAGTTTGTTGCCCCCCCCAAAATGACATAGAGATTTATACCATGTGTATATACCAGAAAACCTCAAAACTCCCTACAAGAGTAACTCTTCTCATGCTTCTATAAAGGGGATAAAGGCAGCAAGAACATAAAATATTTGTCTTCAAATGATTTTTTCTTTTAATGTATTTTGTACAGGGTTGCACTACACAGCTCAGACTGGTAGTGATCCTCCAGTTTTCAGGCTCCTCAGCACTGGTATAATGGGTATGCACTACCACACCTGCTCTCAGTAGCCGGCTCACTGTGCCCCTGGAGCAAGCATGTGGTGCAGGGGACTGAACCCTGGCCCCTGCATTTACCTAAGCAGGTGTTTAGTCTAGTGAATTATCTTGCTGGACTTCAAGTAATTACTGTACCCATCTGTAACTTTCCACCTTGGTTGGAACAGAAACTTTTCATTCAGTGGGAACTTTCAAAAGAAGAATGTTGTTAGTCTTTGTCACAGTAGGCAGTTATACAAAGAGTTAATTTAAAAATGCAAGTTGTTTGCTACCAAGACAAAAGGAGGTTAGTTTTCAGTACCCTCCTTCACTCCCCCTTATCAATCACTGGAAGGGGCATTATTTTTAAACTCTTCTGTATGGTTTCTTTCTTATCGCTCACAGTGTTGTAGGGCTCTCAGTTCACCACTGATCTTATAAGGAAGCTATGTTGCTCCAATAGCCATGTTGTTTTAATCTCTTCCACAAGAATAAAGCATGTAAGCCCTCAATACAAAACTTGAATGAAAAGAAAGTTTTTGGTATTAAACTGTCTTTTAGTCACCAATCATCTTTTTTTTTAATAAAGTTTTTTTTAATAAAGTTTTTTTGTTTTGTTTTGTTTTGTTTTGTTTTTTTAAGCAGGACTGGGGTTCAAATTCACAACCTTGCACTTGCCAGGCAGGCACTTGTGCCATAGAGCTATCTCCCCAGCCCCCAATCATCTTTTCTTCTGCATTTTTCCCTATCAATTCAAGGACTCTTATTAGAGATAATGTTTTGTATTTTGTGCAGTTAGCAATTGTAAAAAATGTTCAAAACCTTTTGCAATAATGTAATCAAATTATATATTACACTGATTACTGAATAGCACAAATTTAGTTATTATTTTTTATTTTTATTGTTTAGGTTGTCCATTTTAGGTGGGGTGAAGTGTCAGGCATTAAACCTAGGACTTCCCTTGTTCTGTACATTTTCTTTACCACAGAGCTATATCCTTAAACCTTGTTCTCAATATACCACATAGCTATATTCTTAAATCTTGTTCTCTATATAAAATTTATTTATTTATTTATTTATTTATTTATTTGTCTGTTTTTAGTGTGTTTAGTACAGGGTCTCACTACACACATTGGACTTGTAGTGATCCTCCTGTTTTTCAGCCTCCCAAGCACTGAGATTACAGAGGGGAGACACCATGCCCAGACTCAGTCTCTGGCTTAGCGTGCCCTGGGGGCAGAACTGGCAGGGCACACTGGAGAGTGAATCCCTGGCCCCTGCATCTGCCTAAAGAGGTTCTTTAATCCTCTGAGCTATCTAACTGGCCCTTGTATGTCACTTAAAGTGTTAAGAGTGAAAGTAGACTTGAGCTATACATCAAATTTGCATAATGTCTATTTTCTTGGCAAATATTTAAATATACTTTTAATTTTGGAGTAATTTCAGGTTTATTGAAAACTTACTGAGACATTATAGATTGTTCATTTATACCTCTTACCCAGTTTCCACTATTGTTTTTTTGTTTGTTTTGTTTTGCGTTTATGTATTTAGAACAAGGTCTAAAGCGTCTCACTACACAGATTGGACTCATTGTGATCCTCCTGTTTTCAGCCTCCCAAGGGCTGGGATTATAGGTGGGCACAACCATGCTCAGTTTCAGTCATAGTCTCAACACGTCCCAGGAGCAGGGCCAGCACCACTCATTAGGCATCAAACCCTGGTCCCTGCACCTGCCATAGCAAGTATTATATAATTATAATATATTATGTAGTTATATTATGATATTATATAATTATGATAATAGATGTTAGTAATATAATTATATAATAAAGATATATAATCTTTTCACACATCTGTTAAAACTAAACACAGTCTTACTAAGCATATTACTATTTAACTCCTAGCTTTATTCAGTTTATAGTTGCTTTTCCACTAATATCCTTGTCTCTGTCCACCATGCCAGATTCTTGTTTTCCCTTTTTTTTTTTTTTTTTTGTCTTTTTGAGACAGGGTCTCACTATGCAGTTGAGGCTGGCCTTGAGCTCACTTTTGTAGCCCAAGCTGGTCTCAAACTCGCACTAATCCTCCTGCCTCAGCCTCCCGAGTGCTAGGATTACAGGCGTGAGCCACCACGCCTGGCTTCTTGTTTTCCTTTGACATAATCCCGACCTCCCCCTTTATTTTTTTTTTTTTAACATTTCCTTACTTATAAGACATTTCTCATCGTATATTTTCCCCTATTGTGTAGGACACTTGGCTCTCATTTTTTCCTGTCCTAGGGTCCTAGAAGCAGCCATTTCTCCAAGGAACTATGGGTTCCTGGTTTTGTTTTATTATATTATTTCATTCATATGACATTCTAGAAAGGTCTAAATCAACGGACCAGAAAGCAGATCAGTGACTGGGGAATAGGAAGTGGCATACAATGAAGGGACACACAAGGAACTTTTAGGGTGAAGGAACTATTCTGTATGGTTCTGAGGTCATGGATATATGACACTATGGCTTTAGCAAAAATCTAAAGAACTTATTTTAACACAAAGAGTAAAGTGTATAGAAAGATTATAATCAACCAAGAGGTTGAGGATCCTAAGATGAAGTGCAGACTGTGGCAGAAGAACCTACTTGAATTATAAATGTATGATATAATCTCACTGGGCCATACAGGAATTAAAAAAAGGAGGCTGACCTAAATAACATTGGAACATCATGTTTTGACTAGATATAGTAAAGGCAGAGGGACTTGTACATAAACATGGTTTTCTAGTTGGTAAAGTTGTTTTTCAGTGGGGTGTGAGTTAACATTTCTTAAACTGCTTTTCATGTGTACTCTACTAACACAGATTAGTAAATATAGGTTGTGGAAGTCAGAGTTCCGAGTTTAAAAAGGAAATTTACAGATAAATTAGGGAAGAAGGCTAGCAAGAATCCTGCGGCAGTGGATCACAGGTGAAATTATCAATGTGCACTCATTTTAAACAAATAGATACTGGCAGATAACTATAGCAATAATTATAGATATGTGCATATCCATATTCTTGTTTTGTCTTTTGAGAAGAACAAGAAATGGTGACACTCCAGTACAATTAGCATATCCACCACTCAGATATCAGTTTCTAAAAAACAGTCAAAACAGAAACCACACTACCCTTTCTTTTCTTTTCTTTCTTTTTTTTTTTTTTTTTTTTTTTTTTTTTTTTTTTTTTTTTTTTTTTTTTTTTTTTTTTTTTTTTTTTTTTGTCTTTTTGAGACAGGGTCTTGTTATGTAGTTCAGGCTGGCCTTGAGCTCACTTTTGTAGCCCAGGCTGGTCTTGAACTTGCACCAATCCTCCTGCCTCAGCCTCCCGAGTGCTGGGATTACAGGCGTGAGCCACCACGCCCGGCTTCTTTTCATTTTTTAAAGAATACAAAATAGTAATAAAATCGCCAGCATTACAAATGATACAAAATTTCGTTAAAGTAATAGGAATTCTGTGGTTGCTGTATTGCATGAAGTTATCTTCAAATTACTTGTTCAGGTTACCAGATATAAACATGCAAAATTGGTTTTAAAAGTTCCTAAAATAACAACAAAAAAGTTATAAGAAAATAAAAGGAATGAAAAAAAAAAAAAAAAAAAAGCATTAATTGCTCCTTGTGAAGGAACTTGATGACGAGACCAGACAAGTCCTGTCTTCCAACAGAACTGTCCCTGGCATGTGCTGCCCAGCCACACTATCGCAGCACTGTCCTACGGAATCATAAAGAGACCACCAAGGTACTTACACACGGGCTTTCAGGAACATCAGAGACATAAACAACATATAAAATTAATTCTAATAATGGATTTTCCTTAACCCAGTATATCTAAAGTATTTCCAAAATGTAATCAACCTAAAAAATTACTAATGTGACGTGGGGGTGGCTCAGTAGTAGAGTCCTTTTATTCTTGCTTTTCTTCACTTGGCAAAATGCATTTAAGATTCATCCCTTCATTATCTCTTAAGTAGTGTTGCACTGGATATACTGTGCCATAGTTTGTTTCTTTTTTCCTTCATTCAAAGATACCTTGGTTTTTGCATTTTTAGTGATTATCAATAAATCTGCAATGAAAAATTACATATGGGGTTTTTCTAGAATATAATTTCTCAGTTTCTTTGAATAAATACTAGGAGTTTGGTTGTGTGAGGAGTCTATCTGACCTTGTAAGGAACTTCTAAACTGCCTTCCTGAGTGGCTACTAAATTTGCACATTTCTGTTAGCAGCGAATGAGTTCTGGTTCTTTGCATCCTCTCCACTATTTTCAATGGTGTCCTGGTTTGATGCTAAGCCTTGCTGTATGTACTAGGTAAATATATTGACTAATTCCTTCTTCCTTTCTTATGTATTGTGTCTGTAGTGGTGAGGAGTCCAGGGTTTGTTTTTGTTTATAAAAGTAGGAATTTCCTCATTAGGAGCATTTTAGATAATTTAATTTTAATAATGGTGGGCAAGGAAATCAAATTAAAATAATTAAGGTAATTAAATTGGATTGAACATCATGACGTGAGTGCCAGTCTTTGAGAGTTATATTGATGCTGTTCTTCAGGGGGCATCACGAGTAATTTTGTACTTTTATAAAACATTTGTCTGGCACTCAAACTGAAACTTGGGTCTTGCTTACTCGTTTAAGAGATAGAGGAAGTAAAGTCATTGTTCCTTCTAACATATTTTTCTAACAAAATTGATGAATGGCCTGTAGAGCTAGAAAGCCATCTTCCTCTGTATGCCTCCCTGCTGATAACTATGGATACCTGTTACCTTTTAGATCTCTAGGTCCAAATGTTATTTTAATTTTCATTTTTATTCACTCGATTCCAGAATGAAAATTGTTTGTTTGTTTGTTTGTTTGTTTATTTATTTATTTTTGAGGCAGGGTCCTGCTATGCAGTTCAGGCTGGCTTTGAGCTCACTTTTGTAGCCCAGGCTGGTCTTGAACTTGCACCAATCCTCCTGGCTCAGCATCCCAAGTGCTGGAATTATAGGCATGGGCCACCATGCCTAGCTAAAAATAGTTATATTTTTAACATGCAACAAATTACCCTTGGATAACTGACCCTTTTTGCTTATATTGAAATCAAAACCAGCAAATAGTATCTATCTATCTATCTATCTATCTATCTATCTATCTATCTATCTATGTTATAGCCAGCTTAGCCTTCCCTGCGGGTGGGGCTGGCACAGCATTTGGTGCCGGGGATTGAACTGTGGTCTCTGCGGTTGCCTAAGCTTTCCTAAGCAAGTGCTTTAGACTGCTGAACCATCTGTCCAGCCCAATAGTACATTTCTTTCTTTAAGTTTTTTTACTTGTATCGTTGAAATCTCATTCATACCCCCCCCCCAAAAAAAAAATGATGGCAGCAACAAAGAGAATTGAAAGATCTGGTGAAGAAATTTTTGAGCAATTCATTCATTCCGTCTACCCAGGGACTCCAGAATAGTTCATTTAAGTGGAAACTATGAATATTTCTAGAAATCTTGTCTGCTGCTTCAGCTAGTCCTGCAATTGTGAACTGTCTTGACAGATCAGAGGCCATAGGTGCGTCTCCAATCCAGCTGTCATCTCAAGTCTTTCCAGTCATATTCCTGGGTGGCAGGCAGGAGGTGTAAAGTTGAACTTTGCAGATTTCAAGGTCTTAGAAGGTCAAGTTTGACTCTTTGTCTAGTTCAAATGGTCAGAATACCAAAGCAGAGTGCAGTGACTGGCAGAAAATTGACAAACCTGTCAGATTATTTTGACAACAAAAGCAGTTTGTGGATTTAAGTTTGTGCTCTAATTGTTAGCTTTATCACCTGCACCAAAGCTTTTTAATAGATTTCTATGAGATCCCAGTTGTTGATTCTTTATAATATTTCCTGTGCAATTGGAGTTTTATTCATGAAGTCTTTCCTTATACCTGCCTTTTCAAGATGTCTACATATTCTATCTTCCAGCAGATTTAGTGTTTCTGTTTTAATATTTAGATCTTTGATCCATTTTTATTTCAGTTTAGTGCATGGTGAGAGATATGAGTATATGTTTAATCTTCGACTTGTGGAAAGCCAGTTGCCCAACATTTAATAGACTTTCTTCCAATGAAGGCTTTTGATCCTTTTGTCAAAGATAACAAACATAGCTTACTGAGTTTGGAGATGTTTTTGTATACAGACCAGGGAGATTGGCCTGTATATTCTAATCTGTTCCATCAATCCATTGAGTTTTTGCTTGTTTGCTTGCTTGCTTGCCTGTTTGGTTGATTAGTTGGTTGTTGTTGGGGGGGGGGTGTTATTTGTTTTTGTTTTTTTGCTAGTACCATACTTTTTTTTTTTTTTTTAATCGCAGTAGCTTTGTGGTATAATTTCAAGTAAGGGAATATGATGCCCTTGTATATCCTTTGTTGCTTTTACTATTCTAGGTCCCTTGTTCCTGATTTTCAAGGGAAAACTTACAGTTTTTTGACCATTTATTGTGATGTTGGCTGTTGCTTTGCCGTTAGACCATGTATTGTGAATTTTTGTAGGGTTTTTATCATGCTGAGTATCGGGACTTCGTCATATAGTTTTTCTGCATCTATTAAAATGATCAGGTGGTTTCTATTCTTAGTTCTTTTAATGTGGTTTATTACATTTACTGATTTACATATGTCAGGCTATGTCCACATCCCTGGGATGAATCTGCTCAGGCATGGTGTATGATCTTCTTGATGCTTTACTGCATTCTGTTTGCCCATGTCTTATTGAGGATTTTTGTGAATATGTTCTTAGGAAGATTGGCCTGTAGCTCTCTTTTTGGATTGGTTTTTACTCTGGGTTTGGTATCAAGGTAATTCTTATTTCTAGAAATGAACTTGAGAGTATTGTTTCCCTTTCGCCTATAATCCCAGCACTTGGGAAGCTGAAAACAGGAGAATCAGTAGGAGTCTGATCTGTATAATGAAACCCTACAGACTCTGTAGACCCTGAGCTAAATATATATAAAAAAAAAAGAAAGAGAAAGAAAGAAAGAAAGAGAGAAAGAAAAGAAAAGAAAAGAAAGAAGAAAAGAAAAGAGCAGTGAATCTGCCAGAGACTTGGGCTTTTCTCTGTTGGTAGGTTCTTACTTATATCTTCAATTTCATTAGCTGATATTAGGTCGTTTAGAATTTGTATACATTTTTGGTTCTGCTTTGGTAATTGATTTATATCTAGGTAATTCATATGTATTTTGATAATTCACTGGTATCTAGGAATCTATCCAGTTTTTCTGTTTTCCATCTTACTAGAATACAAGTTCTTTAGGTAGGCATTGATGTTCTTCTTGATTTCTGCAAGATTCTTTTGTGATTTCACCCTTTTTCTTCTTAATTGCTTGGATTTGAGTCTTTCCTTTTTTCATAAGATTGGTTAAGACTTCGTTGATTTTCTTTACAAGAACCAGCTCTTCATTGATTCTTTATATTATTTTCTTAGTTTTTTGTTTGTTTGTTTTCCTGTTTTCAGCTGGGCGTGGTGGCTCACACCTGTAATCTCAGCACTTGGGAGGCTGAGACAGGAGGATCAGTGAGAGTTCAAGACCAGCCTGGGCTACAAAAGTGAGCTCAAGGCCAGCCTAATTTACATAGCGAGACCCTGTCTCAAAAAGACAAAAAAAAAAAAAAAAAAACCTACGGACCAGG
>PVJA010050819.1:0-13119 GCA_004027025.1 Myocastor coypus | reverse complement strand
AGTGGTCTAAAGCGCCTGCTTGGGAAAGCTTGGGCAGCTTCAGGGACCGCGGTTCAATCCCCGGCACCACATGCTGCGCCAGCCCTGCCTTCGGGGCGGGCTGAGCCGGCCATAAAAATGAGTGAATAAACAAATAAAGGTTCTGAAATAAGAAAAAAAATAAAAAATAAAAAAAATAAAATAAAATAAAATAAATAAAAAGAGAGCTCTACAAATTTCGTTTTTTTTTTTTTTTCCCCCGACAGAACCAGGCTTTTTTTTTTTTTTTTTCCCCACAGAACCAGGGATCGAACTCAGGACCTTGCACTTGCCAGGCAGGCACTTATGCCCCCAAGCTATCTCCCCAGCCCAAGAAATTTAATACAATTCTGAGCAATGATTATTTCTGAAATGGATGATGTGGGAAGCACAGATATCAAGAGGTTAAAATCCAAAGGGATTTGTTCTTGGTTTTCATTTTTAAAAAACAGCAGTCAACTTGTCACATTAAGAAAGTGTGCACAGTTGCAGTGGGTGCGGCCTTAGACCCCTCAGAGTCACTGTCCCTCCTCCGCATGGGGACAGAGCCATCCATGCACAGAGGACAGCAGCACGTCTTCAATAGGTTTCTCTTCCAGGTCTGTCTTGGGGTTCTCTTCCAGGTCTGTCTTGATGGCTCCAGATTTGGACAGTTTCCACTCCAACTCATCTCTTGTCAGGTTCATGCCCCCAAACACCAGAGGGCCAATGAATTGGGCCTTAATGTCACCTTCAAGGTAGACAAATACCGTGGGCAGGTTTCGATCGGGGTAATTGGGTATGCAGGTTGTTGAAATGGCCTTGATAAATTTGACATCAAGAAACTTCCTGGCCAGTCCACTGAAGTGCTGATTGATCAGGGAACAGAGTGGAATCCCTTGCTTGTAAAGGTGCAAGACCGACCACCCACAAGCCCTCACCGGCTTCGATAACTTCCTGAACATAGTCCTTCCCGGAGATCTCCAAAACCTCTCCAAATTTATTCTTTAGTTGAGCTGCTTTCCACTCAGCCAGTCTTTGCTGCCTATACATTTCAACAGCCCATTCATCTTCTTCACTGAATTCATCTTCGTTATCCTCTAGCTCCTCCAAAGTCACATCTTCGTATGTTTTCACGACAGACTGCTGCAGGACCCTCTGCTCCTCCTCTTCCGCCTGCTTTTCCAGTTCTTGCAGGCTTTCCTTGGAGGGCAGGATGCCCTTTTTGCGTAAGATGTCATTCCACTCAGTGTCTTCATTAGGGTCCTGCATCTTGGCCTTTCGATCGCTTGACCCAGCCCAACCTCCAACCATGTCAATGTTATGTCAAGAAAAATAAGAAAAGCACAAAAGGACAAATAATTTATAATCTACTTATGTGAGGTAGCTATATTAGGCAAATTTCTCCAAGGCATAACTAGAACAGTAAGGAAAAACAGAACATGAATTTATTGCTTAGTGGCTGAATCTTGAGGGAATAAACATTTTCTGGAGATGGCATTTATATAACTATGTGAAAGTAATTCATCTCACAGAAATGAACATTGACAACTGATTCTAATTGCAAGCTTTACCCAATATGTAATACATGTACAGTTTCCCATTCTTATAGACAAAACTAAATTTAAAACCTTCCAGAACAAAGTCCTGTGCTTGGCTGGACTGTCTTATACAATGTAACACTCACCACGGGCACCATGGCACCTCTGCTTCACTTCCCAGCAGTTTTGAGGCAGAGATGGAGAAAAAGAACAGCTGCCTTTCAGGTTACCAGTATTGGTCACAGCTAGAAAAAATGCAGAGCTTTATTCTCAATGATGGCTTGATAAAAAACCCAGCCTCTCCTAATCACTAATCTCCAATTCACTTCCACACTCCATCAGCAACTTACTCCCTGGTTTTAATGGCCCGAAGACAGCAATGTTATCTCCATTCAGCACATCCAGCCCAGCACCCAGTGCCAACGTCACACATGCCTCCCCACATGACCTGACGCGGCTGCTAGGCCCTGCCCTAGGCACTGGACATTCAAAGAAATCAAATATCCCCTCCTTTGGCCACACACACAAAAAAGACACACTAGATAGCTCGGTGGACTAAGCACCTACTTAGATAAGCATAAGCACCAGGGCTTAATCCCCTACACCACATACCCCGCCTGCCCCAACCCCAGGTGTGCTGAACCAGCAGTAGAGTCCAGATGTAGTGGCACATGCCTATAATCTCAGTGCTGAAAGGCTGAAAACAGGAGGATCACTATAAGTCTGAGCTGTGTAGTGAGATCCTGGACCAGATATATAAGAAAAAAGAAACTTTACCTGTAGAAGGAGGTTCCAAAACACCAACAGAAAAGAGTTCTAAGAAGAACAAAGCACAAGTTTGAAAGAAGAAAAGAGAAACACACGTGAGGATAGAGAGGGAGAGGCCTAACTGGAGGCAGAGAGATTGTCTAGCATAGGATGTCTTGGTCACAGAAGGCTAGGACAATGACACCTTAGGTTATTCTGAGAGGATAAATATCACTTATCAGTAAGAAGACAGAGAACAGAATGTAGAGGAGAAAAACATGGTGAAAGGCCTAGAGAGAAGAATAAAGCCAAAAATATCCACCATACTAAGAAATATAGGTAGGTTGAGTGGCTGAAAGATAGGGTGCACAGAAGATAGTACTGGTCATACCAAGAGACTAACAGAGCCAGTGAACAAGAGCCTTCCGTGCTAATCTCCACTGCAGCATAAGTCACAAGGCAGGAAGCAGGGACAAGCTGTGAGGACAGACACTTTGAACCATAAGGTGCCCAGTACTCACAAGCCGATGGTCCCTACATCTGAACACACCTAACACTTGGCTACTTCATGCCTAAAATGCAACTAATAAATATTGTCACAACATCAGCCTTAGCCATACCCTCTCTGCTACAAGTCAGATTCCACAAGAGGCCAGAAAGCAGCACTCAGCCTACATCCAAGGTGATGTTGGGACATCTCAAAGACATCATCTTAACCCAGGAGGACTCCAATCCTGGGGACAACTCATCCTACTTATTTCTTCCAAAACTGAAGATGAGCTGGAAAGACCCCGCTCCTGGAAGAGACTCACCTGCCCTGCATTCTCGGGTGGCCACCACGAGGAGCAGCAGGAGGCCAAGCCAGGTCCTCGTGACCTAAAAGAAAGCAAGATGAGGGTCACCATTCTGACCATCCTTCCTCCATTTCCTTGTCACCCCTATCTAGTGTGGCACAGACCAAAGAGCCCTCAGCTCTCTATTATTTTCTTTAATTCCACACATCTGAAATGTAAACCAGTACTGAGCCAAAAGCAGTGTTTCCCTAACTCACAGACAGCGACCTGCTTCCTTCCATATCAGGCCTGGATCTGGGAGCTGCCAACTGAGTAGAGACTACGTGCTTATTACCCAATGACTCCTGATGAGGAGTGAAGCCTTGAGCCTTTTATGGAGACACACCAGAGGGCACTGCCCAGACCTCCAGCCTCGCCCTCCTCTGGCATGATGCCCACCAGCAGTGAGCTTCTGTTCCTGTCGAGAAAGATTCTTCACAGAAATTCACAGAAAGAGCTGACTGAAGAGGACAACCCTGAAAAGCGACTGGCTAGCATCACTTCCAGATTGGGGACCTCATGGACCAGTTTCCCCAAAGCTAAAACACAAGAGTTGATGCGAATTTGGAGGGTTCTGCTTCTGTCTGTCTTTCCTGCTTAGTACAAACATTTTTCTAAAATTAACCATATGCCATTGTCATCATTTCAGAAAAGGAGCATTAACAACAAAATAAGATAAAGATCATTTCACAAAAATCTAAACCTTTGCTTCAGTTCAAATACATTAAGTTCAACACCATATTAAAATCTTTCACTTTCTCACACTGTCACAAAGTACTCAATCTTTACTAATGACTGCCTGCATTTTTGGAATAAAACTGGAACTCCTGATCCCTGTACCTCTTCTGCTCGAATTTCGCTCTTCACTTGTCAGGTCCCACAGTGTTCAGTACTAGAACTGTTCAGCTCCTCCTGGGTGATGCCATACACACCCTTCATTATAGTGCTGACAATAATGGCCATCTTTTGGAAAAACTGTGTCTTCCTGGTTATTTTCTGTCTTTCTAGGTTCAATATAATGACTTACAGAAAATATTCATACATATTAATAGAACAAAATAAAACAGCATGCATTGAGAAGCTCTCCAAAGGAAATGCACTGCCCGTATGTGACAACCCTATCCTCCACCAACTCGGCATAACCTCAGACCTGTCATGAACCCCAAGATTATCCTAAAAATGACCAAGATTACCTTGGTCCTTTCAAAAAATGTGTCAAAGTTAAGCATAGCTACAGAATGCTGGAGATGCATGCAACTGGGTGAAAAAAAGAGAGTGGGTGCAACTGGGTCCAGATCTTAGGGCTCAAAATTAATGAAGGGAACAACAAGAAAGCAAAGCACACCCTGCTGACAGCGTCCAGAGGCTCCTGCCCACCGCACCAAGTGGCTGGACGGCCGCTGATGCGCAGCAGGCTCTACTGTAGGGAAACTGCTTGCAATGTAGCTCTCCACGAACCACAAAATTTGCTAAAGAACAGCACAGCTGGCCATCAGAGACAGCAAGTCTAATACCAGGCAGTTAGAAGAAGAGAATAAATAAACAATCCCGTACCTATTGTATTTGTGCTAAAATAAAGCCATAAAAACTGCACACCTAGTAGGGGAATAGGATCAAGTGGAATTCAGATATGTTATATTCAGGCAGCAACTCCCTACTGTGGATGTCCTGCAAACAGCAAACAATGAAAGACATACAACGAAATCCACGTTTGTGTTAAGTTCATTGGCACCTTAGAGATGCATCATGGTCACTTTCATCATAGAGAATTTGCATCTGTAAACTTCTCTTTCCTTCTTTATTTACAAAATTTGTTTTCTATTTTGCTTTTCTTTCCTTTTTTTCTTCCTTTCCCTTCCTTTCTTTCTCCCTTATTCTGTGGAAGAACACCCGTGCAAGTCTCCTTAAAAGAAAACACTGGGCATGGTGGCACCTGTAATCCTAGCAATTAGGTGGCTGAGTCAGGAGCCTTACTATAAGTTCAAAGCCAGTCTGGGCTACAAAGTGAATTCAAGGGAATCCTGAAGTGAATAATGAGACCCTGTCTCAAAAAGATAATTAAAAAAAAAAAAAAAAAAGAGTACGGCCTCAAGATGCATCAGTTAACCTAGAAATGTCTCCAAGTTAGCCTTCTTTATGGCTGGACAGTACTCCACTGTATAAAAATATATATTTTCTTCATTCATCAATTGATGGGCATTGGGGCTCTTTCCAACATTTAGCTATTACAAACTGAGTTGCTATAAACATAGGAATCAGGGTCAGGGAGATACCTCAGTAGAATAAGCATTTGCCTGGCAAGTATAAGGTCCTGAGTTCAATCCCCAGATGACAAAAAAAGTAAAAATAAACCATAGGAATACATATATAATTGTGGTATGTCTATAATTCTTTTGAGAAAATACCAATAAAGGGAATAGCTAGATCCAACTGTACTTCTAGCCTGGCTTTATGAAAAATCTTCACACTGATTTCCATAGTGGTTGCACCAGTCTACACTCCTAGCAACACTGAGGAAGAGTTCCTACTTCTACACAGCTGCACCAGCATTTGCTATTGGTTTATTTCTTAATGATAGCCATTCTTTTTGTATAAAGATGGGGTCCCAATGTTGTTTTAATTTATGTCTCTCAAATGACCCATGACTTTGAACATTTTTTCACATATTTATTTGTTGTTTGCACTTCATCTGAGAAGTATAGATTCATCTCAGATGCCCATTTCTGTACTGAGTCTTTAAGTTTAGGGGGGTCTTTCTTATTTGTTGGGACTGGGTTCGAACTCACAACCTTGCACTTGCCAGGCAGGCACTTGTGCCATGGAGCTATCTCCCCAGATCCTAGAAGTCTTTCTTATGAGTTCTTTATATATTCTAGACGTTAGTTCTTTGTCTGAAGAATAGCTGGCAAAATATGTTTTCCCACACTGGGTTCTCCCATCACTCTGTTGAAGACACTTTTTAATAAAATAAGACCCCAGTCTCATTTTATTAATATTATAAATATTACATTATAAATATTAATAAATTAATATTACAAATATTAAATAATATTTGTATTATTTCCCATGCATTTTTTGTTTTATTCATAAAATCTTTGCCTGGATCTATGTCTACAAGAGTGCCACCTATTCTCTCTAACAGATTTTGCATTTCTGGTTTTTTTGTTTTTGCTTTTGTGACTGGCAGTTGAACTCAGGAGCATTTGCTTACCAGTGTTGTATGTTGGGAGCTGGCAGGAAGCCAGGAAATTGATCAAGTGTGTGCAGGTGGGACTGGGCTTCCCTTCGTGGGGGCAAAAAGCTACCCCCAGTGCTGAGAAAAACATCCTGCCTGGTTCAATATAGAGAGGACAAAGTATCTTTAGTAGAGAACAATAGAGCCCAAGGACACCTGCAGGGAGTTCTGGTTGTCCCCCTCCCCTGCTTGGAATGTTTTCAATTTCCCCAAAGCAGTTACTCAATTTCCTGTTCTTGAACACTGAACAAAAGGAATATCCTTCTGAGGATCGCGGCTCACTTCGAGAGGGACAAGTCTCGGTGAGTCCTCTGAGCTACCTTCATCAGGCCTTCTCGTTGTTTCTTTCAGCACCAACACCAGAACAACATAACATACCAGGTAGGTGCTAATGCTGCTGAGCTGCATCCCAGTCCTATGTTAATATTTAGATCTTTGATCCATTTTTATTTCAGCTTAGTAGCAGACATGGGGCTAGTTTTAGTCTTCAGCATTTGGAAAGCGAGTATTTCTAGAATCATTTATTAAGGAGGATGCCTTCCTTCTGGTGAATGTATTTGACCCTTTGTCAAAGACAAGGTGGCTGATTTTGTGTTTCCAGTTGTTTCTGCATTTTTAAATTTTTTTCTTTACATTTTTATTTGTTTATTTGGCACAGGGCCTCACTATTCAGCTTGGACTTGTTGTGATCCTCCTGCCTCTGCCTCCTCAGTGCTGGAATTACAGACATGCACCACCATCCTGGTTTGGGGGTGGTATGGTGTGCCCAGAACCATGCTGGGCTGGCACTGTATGTACTACCAGGGATAGAACTCAAGACCTTGCAATTCTCAGGTAGGTACTTAGGCTGCCAAGCTATCTCCCCAATCCTGTTTCTACATCTTTCAATCTGTTCCATTGAATGGACAGATGGGCTCACAAGCAGCCCTCACAAACAAACTGAGGTAACTAGTCAAGTGGCCAGTGTGCATGGAAACTAAGTATACACTTCTGAACACTCAATGGGTCACAGCAGAGATCAAGGATAAAGTTACACAGTTCCTTGAATAAAACAATAATTCCAGAACAGCACACAAATATCTCTAGAGCACAATGAAAATAATCTTAAGCGAGTTTATTGCTATGAGTCCCCATATTAGAAAAACAGAGGGGCCCAAATTAAGTAGCCTAGTAACTCATCTCCTCAAGGTCCTAGAAAAACAACATCAAAATCTGAAGCTAATAGAAGAAAGGAAAATATAAAGTTAAGAGTTGAAACTGATGAAGCAGGCACCAAAAAAAATGCAAAACTATTGATTAGCTCAACAGGGTACTCTGAAATAATAAACAAAATAGGTAAATCCTTAGTTTCATTTGCCAAAAGAAGAAAAGAAAGGAAAACAATTAGAAATGAGGTGGGATTCACCATGACTGAGTAGAGTAGTGGCCATGTTGGAGCTGCTCAGAGAAAATCAACTGAAAACACAGTAACTAGAGGAAAGGGAGAGACACACATCGTGTTACCAAAATCATTCTGAAGTAAAGAGACTTGCAGATCAAACAAAACATAGCTCTAGGACTTTATGAAGTGACAATCCAGACCACAGGGTCTGGCACACTGCTGTCCTAGTGCTGAGCCAGAAGCACCAGCCTTGCTGAGTTGCCCAGCAGCGTCAGGAGCAGATGTGGACCCTACGACATGACTCTGGACTCTCGGAATTTTTGCTGTTGTTGTTCTTCCCGTCATTTTCCTTTTTCTGTCTGATAGGTTTTGTTTTGCTTTGCTTTGTTTTTTCAGGTTGATTAGGCCTTTACCCTTATTTATGTTCTGTTATATTTATTTTGTCTCTCCTGCAAAATCACTCTTGATTTTATGATATTCTCAGGTGAGGGAACATTGTCTGTAGTCTCTTTGTCCCTATGTCCTCTTGGTTAAATGTAATAAATTAATAGTGGGGCCCAGCAGGATGGCTCACTGGTCTAAAGCGCCTGCTTAGGAAAGCTTGGGCAGATGCAGGGACAGTGGTTCGGTCCCCAGCACCACATGTTGTGCCAGCCCTGCCCTCAGGGCAGGCTGAGCCGGCCATAAAAATAAATAAACAAACAAAAGTTCTGAAACAAGAAAAAACAATAAATAAAATAAAATTTTTTTTAAATAAAAATAAGTTAATAGTGACCACAGTTTGTCAGACCAGGGGGCTCAGCCAAATGGGGCAGACATGAAGACCAAGAACCACCCACATCTAGAAGACATCTCTGAGGAATAGGTCTTTCCTAGCCAAGTCTTGATAGTAGTGAAAAAGTGATTTACTAAAAGAAATTTGCAAGCATCAACACAAATACAAATAAAATTTTAAAATAGAAAATGACAATGCACAGAAATAAAATGCAACACCAGACCTCAAACCCAGCCAGGAAGAATCTAGGGGATACCATGATAAAACAAATCAGAAAGCACTAATCTGAACTTCCTGGAAAGAAAGAGAAGTAAAAAACACATGTATGAGGGTCTAGAGGAAATCAAAGAAGAAGTAATCTCTCAGGGGAAAAAAAGATGTGATAACTATCACGGACTTGTTCAGAAAGTCTAGAGTAGGAAAGAAAAATTAAAAAAATAAAAATAAGTAAATAAGTAATAAAAAAGAAAATCTAGAGTAGGCATAGATTAAAAAATAAAGAAGCATTGAAAAATGATGGAAATCATGTATGTCAAACGTTGGGGAAAAATGGAATCCATGAAAGAGATTCAAACAGACATCCAGAAAATTAAAAATTCTTCTCATCACAGTATGGTGGTACATACTTGTAATTCCAGCACTGGGGAGGAGAAGTCAGTAAAATCACACCACGTTTAAGTATGGCCTGGGCTACATAGTAAGTTCAAGCCTAAACTATATAGCAGGGGCTGGGGAGATAGCTCCAAGGCACAAGTGCCTGCTGGGCAAGTGCAAGGTCGTGAGCTCGAACCCTGGTCCCACAAAAAAAAAAAAAAAAGCTTCAAAGTGGATCAACCTTTGGGCCTGGCAGGATGGCTCAGTGGTCTAAAGTGCCTGCTTGGGAAAGCTTGGGTGGCTGCAGCGACCGCGGTTCAATCCCCGGCACCACATGCTGTGCCAGCCCTGCCCTCGGGGTGGGCTGAGCCAGCCATAAAAATGAGTGAATAAACAAACAAAAGATCTTTAAAAAATAAATAAATAAATAAATAAAATAAATAAACTATATAGCAAACACCTGTCTCAAAAACATCACCATTAAAAAATTCCACTTAAATCTGGGCATGGTGGTGCATGCCTGTAATCCCAGCACTAGCGAGGCAGAAATCAGGACTATAACTATGAGTCTGAGCTGTGTAGGGAGAACCTGCACAAAAAAAAACTGAGATAATTCCACTGAAAGTTTTCAAAACACAATGAAAGTGTTGCCAAAATATTAGACCTGAGAGACAGGATCACAGCTAGTGGTCTCAAAAAGAAAGCTGTCTTACAAATAGCAAAGGATGGAGCCCAGCAGGATGGCTCAGTAGTCTAAAGCGCCTGCTTAGGAAAGCTTGGGCGGCTGTAGGGACCATGGTTCGATCCCCGGCACCACATGCTGCGCCAGCCCTGCCCTCAGGGCAAGCTGAGCTGGCCATAAAAATAAATAAACAAGCAAACAAAAGCTCTGAAACAAGAAAAAATAAAATTAAATTAAAAATTCTTTAAAAAAAAAAAGAATTTATAAAAAAAAACGGGCAGGGGAGATAGCTCCATGGCACAAGTGCCTGCCTGGCAAGTGCAAGGTTGTGAGTTTGAACCCTGGTCCCGCAGAAAAAAAAAAAAAAAATCAAGGGATGATTTTTAAAAATCAATCTAACAGCTATAAGATGATTCAAAAAAGATTTATTGGAATCAATGAAAAAATCAGGAGTCAGCACAAATAACATAGAAATCCTATTCACAGAAGTAATAGCAGAAAATTCCCAAGCATGGAAAAAAGAATTTGACATGTAGTTAAATGGGACATATAGATTCCAATTACACATGGAAAAAAATCCACACCAAGACATATACATATAATAATCAAGATTCCAGGAGCTGGAGAGATGGCTCCGAGGCACAAGTGCCTGCTGGGCAAGTGCAAGGTCGTGAGTTTGAACCCCAGTCCCACCAAAAAAAAAAAAAAAAAAAAAAAGATTCCAGAAATAAAGCTCAAGAAGAGAATATTAAAAACTGTTAGAGAAAAGAAACAAATCACCTATAAAGGAAATCCTACCAAAATTGCAGCAGACTTCTCAACACAAACCTTTAAATCAAGGAGAGCTTGGAACAAAGTATTTCAAATCCTGAAGAAAACAACATGAAGCCCAGATTGACTTACCCTGCAAAACTATCTTTCAGAATTAACAGATAAGTAAGACACTTCCATGACAAAGAACAACTGAAGAAATTCATGACCACGAAGCTAGATCTCTAAAGTGTTCTGAAAGACCCCTGGGATGCACTGAGATGGCGATTGAGACTGGGCATGATGGCACGTGCCTGCAATACCTGTACTTGGGAGGCTGAAAATAGGAAGATCATGACAACCCTGATCTACATAGTAAGACCGTGTAGGCACTGCCCTAAATAAAAAAGATGATAATGATAATAATAATAACAACAACAGTAACAATAATAGCACCAACAGCAAGAAAATAATATGAAAAGTATAAACCAATACACATCAGTTGTAACCTGAAGGGATCCATTAGTCTCACTCTCATCAGTTCTACCCAGGAAGAAATGGTGGCAGGAATGAGAAAGATAGACCAGAAGACAAAAGCTGAGCTAGGTGGTTGCTGGTCTACCTGATGGGCAAGACTAATGCCATGCACAACAAAAGGTTCCTTTATTTATACTTTTGCAAAGTTAATGACATGTGACACAAGGTTGCCTTGTGTCAGCAACTAATAGCTGACCTTAACCAGACAGGACATTTATCCTAGGACTGAGGGCCCTTGAAATGTTTTCTTTTTGTATTTATAAATTGACCAATTGTGTCCAAGGGAAAAATGACCAATTGAGTATCAGGAGTACCTGGGATGGTTTGGGTAATTGCATAATAACTGTGATTTCTCTTGTATAATCAGCATCAATTATACCACACAAAGCCTGGAGACCTTTTAAAATGAGACTGCTGAGACCTAGCAAGAAACCCACTGTACATAGGTCCATAGACTGCAGTAGGAGCAAGTTGGGGCCCTATTTTAAGAGTCAATAGGAATCTGGAGAAGGAACTGAGGTCCAAGCCTCCTCTATAGGTTGTAGCTCCCCTTATGGCAAGGGAGGGGAAAACACCCCCATTATTTGGGGGGCCCAAGGCAGCCCCACTGGGAGTTTCCCTGAGTGGAACAGCCTTCCTCCTCAGTTTTAGACTTAGTCACTTACCCAGTGGTATCTGCCCCCCTCCCCCGTCTACATCTAGTACATGGACTGGAAGGTTTTATTGAAGAGACAGACAAAGGTTGTGCTGCCTTTGGGACAGCAGAACAGTTTTGGGCTAACTGACCTTAGTCCCCACAATAGAAACAAATGATCTTATCTTTTCCCCTTTTTTTTAGACTGTGGATGAATAACCTGAGTAATAACTACTGCCATGGCAGCTCCCTGTACACATGAGAGGCCAATATCCACACAAATTTGAATCATCTCAGGCAATGTAGGCCACTGTTTATGATCTCTTAAGCCTCTACACCATTTAATTCATTTTCAAAGGCCAATTGTTGAACTATCATTTTACTAGCTTTCCTGTCACTGATAATCTTTTCAGTAGCTTGCAACAAACCTATAGCAAAATTTTGCAAAGGATGTTGCCTAATAGAAACCGAATTAAGGGATTTTTAACTCTTGTAGGGGAGTTCCCTCCAGGCCAGAATCCCAGGTATTTTAGTTTGCTACATAACTGCACTGTATAGGTCAGTTGATTATTTGTACTAGGAAAGGTACTCTTTCCAATTAACAAATCTTTTGTAATGATTAAATTGTGAACCTCACATTGTCAGCTGCCTGTTCCCTGTAATATTCAAAGAAAAAATTTCTTTCCACAGTAAATAATCTCCTGGATTCAAACATGTATTAGCTATTCCTTTCCAATCACTTGGGGCCATAGTCTGATGTCCTAGCATTTCTACTAAATTCAAGGGAAAAGGAGCAGTAGGGCTATAAATAGCAACAGCTTGTGTTACTTCTTTTAAGGTTTTTGTTTTTTGTTTAACTGGGGGAAAAGTATGTATTTAGAATTAGCCAGTTGGACTCAGTTTTGATGACCTATGCAATATCCAATGCATTATAATCAGGAGCCAGTCAAACATATGACTTTTTCTCTCCATCAGGCCTGATTAGGGTACTGACCTTGGCAACACTGATGTCATAGAGCTTCTTTATAGTTTGTTTGATTTGGTGCTTATTGGGTTTGATATCCACAATAAGTACAAATGTGTTGTTGCCCTCGATCTTTTTCATAGCTGAGTGTGATCGGGGGAACTTGATGATGCATAGTGGCCAAGCTTTTTCCTCCTGGGGGTGCTCTTCCAAGGGTATTTGGGCTGCCTCCAGAGCCACAGTGTCTTGGGATGCCTATGGCTGGAGCACAGAGGTCTCCTAGAGCCCAGCTTAGGCCCCTCCCCGCAGCAGCACTATACTGCTTGGAACCAACTATCATGATCTAAAAGAAATTTTCCCTATCTTATTGAGTCGATCAAAGCTAGAGGGTTTAGCTGGGCGTGGTGTCGCATGCCTGTAATCCCAGCACTCGGGAGGCTGAGGCAGGC
>PVJA010050818.1:0-13094 GCA_004027025.1 Myocastor coypus | reverse complement strand
GCCATTTCAGTAAAAATGTGT
This sequence comes from Myocastor coypus, assembly GCA_004027025.1. NCBI lineage: Eukaryota > Metazoa > Chordata > Mammalia > Rodentia > Myocastoridae > Myocastor > Myocastor coypus. The sequence goes on along the minus strand of PVJA010050818.1, from coordinate 13,073 downwards.
TAAAACAGTAAGTCAGTGTAGTTCAAGTACGTTTTGCTAATTTAAACCAGCTGCATAAAAAATGTTATTAAGACCAGACTTTTTGTTATCAGCGGTAAGAGAAAAACTTTACAGGGGCAAGTTTTTCAATACCAAAAATGTGTAACTTGGCCTGAATTATAGATGAAAATTCTCAAAAGTTTAATAGCAGTTCAAACATGAATTGATGTGTGTCTTGAAATGGGTGGGCTCTTAGCGTCTTGCTGAGGAGCCGCACTCATCGGAGGGACCACTAACGAGAGTGCGGGTGCGGGTCTGTAGCACTGCAACGCAAATGGGCAACAGCGGGCGTTTTTTGCCATAGGTGTTTGTAGGGAAAGTGGAAATGGGAGAACAGAACTGGGTCCTATCATTACTGTGACTTTGTATTGAATCAAGGACTCATTTGTAAATATAAAAACTGTGACCTCACCAGAGACCAGGTGTGTGCTTACTGATTTTAGATCAGGGTGGCCCAGGGGTGGGAAAGGCTTTGGCAAACACAATTTCTTTGAGCTATGGAGGCCCTTAACAATCAATGTTAATAAACATGCAGATATAAAGAGACAGGAGGTCTGTGCATTAGTAACTTGGAGAATTTTGCTATTGTTTTAGCATATATGAATTTTTTTAGAGGGATATGAACAACTGGCTAGGACCCAACAAGCAGCCACTTCCTCACTTAATAAATGTCTTCTAGAGGCCTCCTCTGTGTCAGGTGGTAGCACACCCCCGAAGTTTATGAAGTAGGGCTCTGTATTGGTCAAAGTCTGCAAACAAAAAGAACAAATAGGAGGTAGCACGCATGTGCAAGCACAGTTGTGTGTAGTACCTAGTGTCTCTCTATATATATGTATAGAGAAGAACAAACATATGATGCCATATATATAACACTAGACAGTATATACACATATATGTACATATTTCTCATAAATTTACATGTCTTAAGGAACTGTCTCTTGCAGTCATGGAAGCTAACAAATCCAAAGCCTACAAGGTAGATTAGCAAGCTGGAGAGTAGGGAAGGCTGGTATTGTGGCTCAGTTCCAAGGCCTTCTGCTGGTAGAGCTTCCACAAGGTCCATCTTTATTCAACTAAGGCCTTTCACTCTTTGAATGTGGACCAATGACACTGTGGAGGGCAATCTCTTTTGCTGAGTACCTACTGATCATCAATATCCATCTCATTTAAAAATTCCTTCATAGAAAACTCTAGAATAAAGTTTGAGAAAATAGCTGTGTAGCATGGACCACTCTCTGTGGTAGAGTGGTAGGAAAGAAAGCGCCCCAGGCCCAAGCCGGCCTCCTTCTCCTCACACTGCTGTTCCCAGGAGTGCTTGGAAACACTTCCTGAAGATGGTCAGGTTGGGGGATGGCTGGGATGCTAGACAGGCTCACTAGATAAGGGTAGGAAGAAAGATGAGGTGAAAATTTAATGAGAAAAGGTAAAGGTGCACGTGTGGAGTTCAGGAAGGAGAAAGAGCCTCTCGTGTTACTCAGGTTGTGCAGAAGCTCATTCTGATTGCTGAGCTTACAGCAGAATCACAGTTGAACTGTCAGCGAAAACCTGCCGTTCCCTTTCCTGATTCTTGACTGTGAGTCTCGGATGGTCATTTCTTTGACGAAAGTGGAAGAAGGGAAAGTGTAGTTGGCAGCGACATACATCTTGATTAATGGAATTATGTCTTATAAAACTTGTGTGGTTGACTTAATCTTTCTAAAGATTATGTGATAACATTTCAGCTCTTTGAGAATATGGAGGAAAAAAATGAGCAGGGCCAAGGGGTTAGCATGATGACTTATATTTTTATGCAGTCTCTTCTAGTCCCTTTCCACATTTGCTTGCATAATTATTATAGTAGACATACATTTTTATCCTCCATTATATCATCGCCTGTAAGTATATCTCCATGTCTTTTATGGTTGGTCTTTGTGGACATGCAACAAGCCATCAAAAGTATTAATTTAATTAACCAATTTCTATTGTTGCATGCTGAAGTTGCCATACATCTTTTGCTATTATAATTCATGCTGCAGCAGTTTGCTGCTCTTTAGGATGACCTTCTGAAAGAAAACAGGGTCACTGAGCCAAAGGGCAAGAACATTTTTATGGTTCTTGATGCATATCATTTTTACTGGATTTGATTGGGTTGTGTGCATTTTCCTAAGCTTTCTTTCTTGTTGTATTTTTCTTTACTTGTTGGTATGAGCTTGCATTACCTTCTCTGGTTTGGAGTAATAGCTTGCGCAGGCAGGACAGCACCAAGATGGCCACCCCAACCCCAGGGCCCTCCAGTCATGTCTTTCTAACAAAAATATTCTTTGAAGCTAAAAATGTCCTTGGCTAGTCCTTGCTTATGAGAGATTTATAGCTTGGAAAATCTGAGTCCAATCTCCGTAGCCATTTTTCAACTGAGAGTGGAAAAGAACCACCTTTCACACTTAGAAAGCAATTTGGGATTTATTTTTGGGTCTTTGATAATTCTGGGCAACTCTGAAATGCTTAACGTCTTATTGCCCTTCAACAGGCGGGTTCCTAGGTGAGACGTTTTAAAGAGGTGGTTGTTTCGAACTGGAACAAACATTTTAGAGGACTGGAGTTAATAGTGCTATTATCTCTTTAGAAAGATCCCTTGTATTTTCTGTTGCAATATCTGGGGTTTCTGGCTGGCTAATTATGTGGCATAGTTAGTTCCACTTTATTGGATGAATTCTAGTACATATGCTTGTGGTTCTCATTTTGGTACAAGGAAACAATGTACTGTAAGAAGTAAGTTTAAAGGTTGGTGTTGGGCATGGGGCTAAACTTAAATATAGGAAGTATAGGAGTGAATTATACTGATATATGAATATATATATATATATATATATATATATATATATATATATATATGTATATATTTGTGCCAAGGATTGAACTCAGAACCTTGTACTTGCCAGGAAGGTGCTTATGCCCCTGAGCTATCTCCCCAGCCCTATATTATTTATTCTCAAACTCATATTTTTGATACCATAGTAAGTGACTTCTTTGGCTTAGCTGTTTTTGAATTTATGCTGCATTATGTATCCAGCATGTATCCATTATGTATGAAATTCATACAGTATGAATTTCATTCATGCTGTATTATGTATCCAGTCTTAGTTTCTTTTTACAGCAACATAGTGTTTCATTCAGTGTATATTGTCACTTTATTTGTACATGCATTAATTGCTGGACTTATGGGTTACATTGACTTTTTGCTGTTGTGAATAATTCTGCCGTGAATGTTCACACCTACGTATTGGGTGGATGTAACTTTTCATTTCCCTTGGTTGCACATATAGGGGAGGAATTACTGAGTCATATGGTAGCACTGCTTAGCTTTTAAGAAGCTGCCTGCATGCTTAAGAGATGCATGCACAGAGATGGATGAGATCATGCTTCAGCCTTGGGGAAAGGGATGGCTCAAGTTAGGGCTAAGAAAGGGAGCCGGCACAGAAGTCCCCCAGCCACAGGAAGGTCTAGCGTGGCTGGACTTGCCTAAGAAAGGTCTCATTCCACTACTCTCTTCATTTTTTTAAGCATCTTTGTACAACTGTGAAGTTATAGGAGGACATTTTGGTTCTAAAGTTGTGTTAATTGTGTCTCCAATGTAAGGACAGAGTAAGTGACATGTACAAGTTCAAGGGGAAAATGTCTATTTGGTTTGTAGCTTCAGAGGCTTTATGCAGTGGTCGACTGGCTGCACTGTGGCGGATGACAGGGCAGAGGAGAGCCATGCATCATGGTGGCCGGGAAGCACGGCAGTCAAGAGAGAAGAGAGAAGAACAGATCGGGGACAGGATGCACCCCTCATACTATGGTTCCAGTGTTCCCTACTTCTAACTAGGCCTCCCGTCTTGACAGCCCACTCAGCTATGAACTCGGTGTATTACTTGCTAATTGGTCAGTAGCCATTTGAGTTTTGGGGGACATTTTATAATTAAAAAAACACAGCAGCTGTGACTTGTGTGAATCTTGCTATAATTCTAAATGCCTCCTTTAGTTTTTAGGAGATAGTTGTAACACCACACTCCTTAAGTTTTCACAGCAAGTATGAGCCTTCTAATAAAAAAATTTTCTTCACTTGAAAGTTTACTTCTTGAGATCTCCTGAGGAAAACCAATAGTTCACCAAATGTTTGAACTTTCTCTGAATCTGCCGTGTGTGTGATGGTTATAATACAATGATTTCTTTCTAAGCAAAATCCTCTTAATAACATGAGAGTCAATGTTTTGCAAACATTTCTGGGTGAACATTTAATAAATTGGGGAAAATATTGTGTAAGCACATTATTGTTATTATCTGATACTTAATTGTTCACTTTTAAACATCAGAATATAAATATCTTAGGAATTTGATCTTAACCTTAGTATTAAGCCTAAAGTGGTTCAGTTCTCTGAATGTTGGCCGTGAGGCTCCACTTTCCTGGTTGTTAGCAGAAAGATGATATAAGCTAGTGTAATTATAACCCTAGGTGGCATTAACCACAGAATTGAAGGTTTGGCTTCCTTCTGGCCAACAAACCTTGGGTTTTGACTTGACACTCGTACGGTTCAGCTGTATAATCACGCTCCATGTGAAGGGTGGACGTGAGAGTGTAGGGTTTCTGATTTAGATTCCAGGAGCTGAGGTTTCCTGTGCCAGCCTGGAGAAATCTTACCATTGCTGAAGAGTTCAGTTTTTCTGTGGCTTCTGCAGACCCTGTGAAGGATCCCGGAGGCAGGCTTTGGCACATTCCAGCACAAGGTCTAATTATGAGTCTAATGATTGTCGAACATTTAAAGCAAAAGCCCAACTACTAGCTCTGGACCTTCTTGTTTTTAAATTAAAAGGTCAGTCACCCAGTGTCAACAGTTTTAGAAAGCTTCGTTATACTGCTAAGAAGTAATGAGAGTCAGCAAGAAAAAACAAACCCAGGCCATTCTGTTGCTTCAAAGTGAGGAAATCCAGTTGTCTTACATGTTTTAACTGACATGATCTGACACGCTCACGCTCTCTCTTTCTTTTTTCTGGTCTGGGTTTTGAATAATTGCTTCTTGTAGAAAGCCTGTATTTTCGGTACTCTGTGGTTACCAAGCCATACTTGACTTTTAAAAGCGAGTCAAAGGAACATATTCTTGTGAGAAATTGCTGCTTTGTGGAGGACAAATGAGAGGTTTCATGATCTTTGAAGCCAGGAAGGCCAAATCTGGCGTAGACACTCCATCATCAGGGTGTGTTTTCTGTTCTTCATTGCATTACCAAATTGAACTGTCTTTTTGTTGGAACTGAAAAGGCTGAAGGAGACTCAGGCTTTAGATAACAATTTTCCTCATCTGGTTCAGAAAGCAGGGTGTTCTCCTTGGCTGTTCTAGCCCAGAAGTGGGGCAGACTGGCAGACTGTCCCAGCCTACTCAGTGCTTTTCAATCAAGACTCAGTTTTGATTCCCAAGGGACACTTGGTGTCGTCTGAAGAATTTTGCTTGTCACAGCCAGAGGGGACGCAATTGGCATTTTGAGGGGAGAGACTGGGGATGTTGCTGAGCATTCTATAAGGTATAAAGTAGTCCACACAACAAACAGAGATGTGGGTAAGGAACATGGACCCAGAGGATTTATATTTTCACACTAAGTATGAAGTCTCCTGTTCTAGTGTTCCTAGATGTGGGCACAGCAGCAAGGAGATCAATGTCTCTTGCTCAGTAAGATATTTTCTGGATGTGGGTGTTCCAATTTGGGTACTGTGTTTATAGGGTGAACTGGAATAATAAGAATTCAAAACAAGCTTCTTACCTTGGGGGAGAGGTGTGAATGAAGCCAACAGAAAACACACAGGCTGATGTCACGTAAATGCTGCTTCTACCTCTGTAGCTCAGCACGTTGTTGGCAGGCAAGATCTCACAGGCCTGGGCTTATTTTCTTTTTTCTTTGTCAAATGTTTCATAAAAGCCTTTGCCCCAGGTTAGCTTTCTTCTGCTTGGTGGTTGAAAAAGTGTGTTTTGGGTGAGGAAATATTCTTTAAGCCTTTACCTTTCTTGGAATGCAAACACTTTGACAAACAGATTAGGATGTCATCCAAAGTCACCATAACCTCTGGTCCGTTTGGAACCTTATTGACACATCAAAATACTGAGCAGTATTTTGGTTTTCCTTAGCTAAGTGTGCAATGATGTGGAATCATTCTCAAGCCTTTCCTGCAGTAGAACCGTCTGAGAATTCTGGGGCCCAACTGCTGCCTATGCATGGGTGTGTCGTGAAGGTTTATTTGTCTGAGTCCTGATCTGGCCATAAACCTTGATGATTCTGGGGCTACTGCAGGTAGCAGGAAAGGAACCTGAAGTATTCATTCCTTTAATTTACCCAGTTGGGCCAAACCTGAGCATCGTTCGTATCCTAAGCAAATTGATCATTATTGCCAGTCACTATGAGAACAGGAAGGTGAATTGTGTGTCTTCTGCTCCCCCCCTTTTTGTTATAATGATGTTATCTAATTTTCAAAAGCAACTCTCTGAACAGGGCACTATTATTAGCTTTGCTTTGAAAATGAGAAGACAGGGGTGTAGGAAATCAAATAATATGTCAAAGGTTAAAGAAGTGTAAGTTTAAACTTACAAAGTAGCTTTATGATTTCTAGAATGAATTAAGCACGTAATCCCTGAGTTGAAATCTCTTCCATACACAAAATGAAGACAAGAATGTACTGTTCAAAAGTACATCATGAGCCAGGCCATGGTGGCGCATGCCTATAGTCCCAGCACTTGGGAGGCTGAGGCAGGAGAATAGGTGTGAGTTTGAGACCAGCCCGAGCCACAAAAAGTGAGCCCAAGGCCAGCCTGAACTGCATAGCGAGACCCTGTCTCAAAAAGAAAAAAAAATATATATTATGAGCAACAAATAAACCTCAGAGGTCCTGAACATGTGATATCTGAAGGATTTCTGCCATTCTTCAGGATGCTTAATGACAGTACATCTAGCATCTAGGGGCTTGGAGGTCGCTTTACTGTTACTCTTCCTAAGTACACGTTGCATTCCCAGTCAGCTTTAGCAGCTCTTGGTTTCCATGTAATTAGCATTCTCTGTGGATTTCCCACTTAAGGCCTCCACCTCTCTACCTGGCAACTTCTCCGTATCTCGCTCTCCTCTTGTACCTTCTACTACAGCCATTCTAATTGGTACATCTGAGGGAGATATAGAAGGAAAACTGTCAACAGCCTACATTGTTTGGGATCCAACTGGGGCCTTAGCTGAGCTTGGGAATTTCCAAGCAAAGCCCTTGTGCAAGAGTGTGTGGGATGTCCCTCTAGTCAAACTAATGACATCTGGGAGTTCTCTGTGTTCTGGGAATATGCGTGTGAATGCAACCCTTTCCCAGGTCATGTTTAGACATTGATTGTTGATGATTGTCTACATTGTATTTGCTCAGGCTCCACTGAGAGAGTGGAAGAAAGATTTTTAAATTCCATTACTGAAAAACCAAAGAGTGCTGTACTTATCAGCTGAGAAACTCCAAGAGGCAAAATTCCTCTCTATTAAGTAAGTCTTCCACACATTCATTATATCCTGCACTTGCTTTTACCTAGGACATTTGCTAATCCTGGTGGTCTCCTTGCCAGCAGAAGAGGTAGGTGACATTATGCTTTCCTGATACTTCCACAGTCCAGTATTCTGTTTCTGTGGTCATTTGTCAAAGTGTGGGCTTCATGACTGGGTTCTGGGACAGCCTGTGCAGACTTGGACAAACCTTCCCTCAACATGGTTTTGGGGTACTCTGCGAAGAGGTCTGTAACCTGCTCACCACAGTGAACACCTGCTGCTCATCCCTTCCCAGCACGTCGCACAATGTACCTCTTTATGCATCCTTTTATCTCCACCTTTACCTAGACAACTGGACATAAAGGTACCTGGATTCTGTGTATTGCAGTCACTCATTTCCTCATTAATGATTCAGTCAGTGTGTATGGACTCTCCAGGTTTCCCTGCAGGCACAACAATGACTTACTCTGGCCTCAGTGTCCCTCATAAATACGATTCTCCCTTTCTTTCTTTCTTCCTTTTTCTTTCTTTCTTTCTTTCTTTCTTTCTTTCTTTCTTTCTTTCTTGTAGTTAGTATAGGATCTACAGGGTCTCACTACATAGATCAGACTCATAGTGATCCTCTTGCTTTCAGCCTCCCAAGCACTGGGATTACAGGTGCTTGCCGCTAGGCCCAGTCTCAGTCACCATCTCAGTGTGTCCCAGGGGCAGAGCTGGCACAGCACGCCAGGAATTGAACTCCTGTCCCTGCACCTGCCTAAGCAGGCGTTTTAATTGACTAAGCTATCTGGCTGATCCTGCATGCCTTTTTCAGTAAGTGCAAATCTCATATCTTCTCTTAACATTGATTGAAAGAAATAAAAGAAAAGTGACAAAAAGAAAGTTAAAGCAATGTTAGTTTGAAATTATACTCCCAGCTTCTTATTGGCAGCCTTCTGTTCCCCGAAACTCCCACAAACATAGGAAGTCTAAGAGTGGGGCAACTTGGATTGTTTTCCTCTCAGTTAAGGCATGTAGGACTAATTAAAAACTGGCCCTGCCAGGAGGATCATATAAGTACCCGTACACAGTAGACACTAGTTAGTGGTTGAATAGGGACCATTTCATTTGCTTGCCTATCTTTCTCTACCCAGATGGGTACTGGATCAACACAAAGCACTAGGGATGCCTGTCCCATGGCTGTCCATGATCTGTGGGTCTTTGCTGAACTTTGCACATTAAGCGTTCTTTATGTGATGTTCTATCTCCTAACTAGGTCCTAAACCCCTGGAGCAGCGGTTCTCAACCTTTCTAATGCCGTGACCCCACAATACAGTTCCTCATGTTGCGGTGACCCCAAACCAAAAAAATAATTTTGGTGGCTACTTCAAAACTGTAATTTTGCTACAGTTATGATTTGGAATGGCTTTAGGCGACCCCTGTGTTTTGGTTGTTCCACCTCTGCCAGGGTCACAACCCACAGGTTGAGAGCCGCTGCCCTGGAGGATACAGGTTGTGGCCTTCTCATTTTATCTTCTTTTTTTCTTTTCAGAGTCAGGAGTCATTCCTTGCAATCTTAGGAGCTCAATATGTTTAGGATGATTAGGAAAAAAAATATGTTAGAATGCTCCAAGATCCTGGCTAGTGAATTTTGACTTCTTCCCCTTAAAACAACAAAAAGCATAAACATAGGGCCAGATAGCTCCGTGGATTAAAGTGCCTGCTTAGGCAGACCGCAGAGACTGGGGTTCGACCCCTGGCATGCCATGTTGGCCCTTACCCTGGGGGGCACTTAGATGGTGACTGAGACTGGGCATGGTGGTGCATTCCTGTAATCCTAACACTTGGGAGGCTGAAAACATGAGCATCATTACAAGTCCAACCTGTGTATTGAGACCCTGTAGACCCTGAGCTAAATACATTAAAAAAGCATAAACATATGACGTAATGTTTTCTGTACTCTTCCTATTTCCTTCACCAGGAAAGGAGGCAGTACATTTTTGGTGACATGGGCTTGGTCCTGTGATGACTGTGAATGCCAGTTTCTTGCTGCTGCAGTTTTCATTTGGCAGTCCACACTATCTCATTGCTGATGGGGACCTGGCTGCTGGACCTCCATAGCTTCTTCAAAGAGAGTGACCTCCCCATGGAATGTGATGGTGTGGCCTCTTTAGATTCATATAAACCAGGACACTGACTTTAGCAGGAATGATGTTTCTTGTGTATGCTCAGCATACTCCTATGGAGAGATAAGTCTGAGACTTTCTCAGTAACAGGTAGCAAGACATCCTGTACAAGAACATCTTAAGGTGCAATGGTTTATATATAGATGTCTCCCTAAAGACTCATGTGATCATAAGTGGGATATTTGGAAGGCTATAGGATTAAAGGGAAAATATGGCTGACTTACTATTAGTAGATGAGGACTAGTCAGAAGAAGTAGGTTTCTGTGGGGTGACCTGGAAGGTTATGTCTCCCTTCCTGGATCTTTCCTTGATTCTATGCTTCCTGTTTACCACAGAGTGAGCAGCTCTCCCCTCTGTTATCTCAGAACCAACGGACTATTGACTGAGACCTCCACAAACCATGAGCCAAAACAAACCTCTTTTCCTTTACGTCGCTGGTGTCAGGTATTATGTCTTGATGGCAAATGACACGACTATGATAGATCTTGGTGTCAGAAGTAAAGTCAGCACTGGGATGATGGATGTTCCCTGACCAAGTGTCTTTTAAAAGTGGTTTGTGGGAGGAGTATGGAAAGGTTTACAAATGCCAGCTAAAGAATCCTAGGACATTGCAATCTGAGCTTAAGGGGTGGGGAGGGTCTGGTCAGAAGTCAGAATACTAAAATGCCAGTAGAAGTGCACATCATAAAGATCTGGCTCAGGAGGCTTAAGCTGGACACAAGTAGTCTATTGGATTAAAGACCACATGCATTATGCTCCAGCAGAGAATTTGTGGACATTTGGTTTATGTCCTGAGACTTTTCTAGAGACTGAGATTAAGGGCAATAAACTAATTAGTCTAGTAGAGTAAATTTCAAGGAAGCCCAACTTTGAGGCTGTGGCATGGACACTGTTGGGGACTTTAATCTAAGTTTATACTAAAAAGCAAGCGTAAAACTTCCATTTAAAAAGTTTCCAATTTTTCTGGAAGCAAAGTGCCTGCAGAAATGGAGCAAAAGAGATTGTCTGCAGAAGAGATTGGTATTAAAAATAAGCCAAGCACTTTGAATCAGGACAACAGAAAAAAATGCCTTCAGACCATGTGAAGAACCAGGAAGGCCCTGCCCTTGAAGGCTCAAAATTGCAAAACTGAGGAACTTTGCTTTGAGAAGCAAGCCCCAGAGCACTGTGTAGTAGAGCTGTGGTTCCCTGGAGAATCTGTTTGAGGATTCAGTTTATAGTGTACTTAAGCATCCAGGCTCTTGGCGATCTTTGCAGCCATAATGCAAGGCAGCTCAACTACTACTTAAGCTGGGAGCAGAACTTGCTGCCATCTATGTGGTTTGAGGTTTTATAAGCATGCAAGATATAAGAATTGTAGGGTTAGGAAGGCTTCCACCCAGATTTTAGAACAATGCCTGAGAGGCCAAATAGTGTAGTTCTGAAAAGATGGTGCATGAAACTACAAGAAAAAAGATGAAAGAACAGTGGAGATGTTAGGAAGTTAGAGAAATCAAGGAATGTGGAATGTCTGAGAATGCCAAAAACAGTGAGCAAACCCAGCAGAAGAGAGAAGCCACTAGGGCCACAAGCACCAGCAGTGCTAATGGGACAGGGCCATTACGTAGTTTGGGCTTCAAATCTCCTCATAGTTTGCCTTGGATGTTAGAGATAAAGCTATGGGATTTAGTTTTTGCCCTGCTGAGTCTCAGTTTTGCTTTGGTCTCATTGTTTCTGTTTCCTTATTCTTCCCATTTAAGATGGAAATGTTTACCCTGTCAGCAGGGCTTAACTTTCTTTGTTTCCTTTATAGAAGCTTATACTTAAGAGTTTACCTTAAGTCTCAGAAGACATTTTTTACTTTTTATTTTTTAAATTAAAAAAATTATTTTGTGGTACCAGGGATGGAACGCTGAACCTTGTACTTGTACTTGCCAGGCCAGCACTTATGGGGCCAGGATATATCCCTGGCCCTCAGAGGACATTTTGAATTTGGACTTTTCAGCAGTGTTGGAAACCATTAGGATTTTGGGAACCCTTAGAGATAGACTAAACTTACACATATTTTACATACAGAGATGTCCAGGTTTTTTGGAGGCCAGGAGTGGATTGTTACAGCTTATACCTACATGGCCTCCTAAGCCTCAGCTGGTCTAGGTGGGAACTGTGGCAAGTGTTTTAGGCTACAGGGGCATTGTCTCTGACTTGCTGTTGGTGTAGGGCCTGGTCAGAAGAAGCAGGTCCTTGTGGGTGTGACCTGGAAGGCTGGACCTCCTATTGCACTCTTCTTCCTCTACAGTTCCTCCCTCGCCTCTCTGCTTCCTGTCGGCCATGCTGTGTGCTATTCTCCATCACCATGTCCTGGTGTTATGCTGTCCTGCCTTGGAGCCAAGTGATGGTGGAGGGACTGAAACGTCTGTCACTCTAGGCCAAAATAAGCCCACCTGCTTTAAGTTGCAGGCATTGGGTATTGTGCGTCAGTGACAAGGAAAGTAACTAAGGTACACAGCCCCTCCATGCTACAAGTGGCTTCCCATGTGAGAGGGGGAATGAAATAGAGAGAGAAAGAGAGAGAGAGAGAGAGAGAGAGAGAGAGAGAGACAGACAGACAGATAGACAGACAGACAGACAAAGGTAGACAGCTACTGGACCAAGAGCTTTAGTGTTTACTGCCTGCTCAGCTGCTATTCCTTGCCTAGACTTCTGCAGATATAAAGTCTATCTTTGTCCACCCTATTTTTCCTTTGCTTCCCCAGATCTGCATTGAACACTGTATTTGTTAACTTCTCACTGACACGCAGGGGCAAGACAAGAGCTACTTGTCTGAGCAAAGAGTATCTGGCACAGGCTATATGCTCATGGCTATATTACTTAACCTAATAATACTACATTGAGACAGATACTATTGTAATCATTTTATCATTTTTTAAAGAAAAATTGAGTTGGGGAGATAGCTTAGCAGCTTAAGCACCTGTTTGGCAAGGGTAAGGTCCTAAGTTTAGTCCGTTGTACCAAAAAGAAAAAGAAAAAAAATATTGAAAGAAACGGTTAATGCTTATAATGATTTGACCAATTTTACATGCCTGTAATCTGAACAAGTATTATGAAGACAACAATATGCAATATAATAACCATTATTGAATTCCTATCATCTTATTTAGTGGAATTCAGTATTATTTCTAATGCTTTTGTTTATCATTATTTGTTGTCTTTAAAATAAAATGAAATTTAAAGCTGGGCGTGGTGGCTCACGCCTGTAATCCCAGCACTTGGGAGGCTGAGGCAGGAGGATCGTTGTGAGTTCAAGACCAGCTTGGGCTACAAAAGTGAGCTCAAAGCCAGCCTGAACTGCACAGTGAGACCCTGTCTCAAAAAAGA
>PVJA010050817.1:0-13126 GCA_004027025.1 Myocastor coypus | reverse complement strand
TTTGGACTAAGAGGAAGCAGATACATACACAGTCAAAGGTTTTGCAATTGCAGTGGGCCACCAGTGAAGCTTGTGATGTTGGAGGCTATTGCATCTAAGCCTCCTAAAGCTCATCTCACCAATCTAGCTCTGCATTTCATGCATTGTAATTAAGCATTTTTTTCTTGCTGGGTGGTCAAGGGCAAGTCGAAGCAAGACCTATATAACAAAACATTCTTTTTTTTTTTTTTTTTTTTTTTTTGTATCTTCCAGGGTCAAATCCCCTCAGGATTAAGTTTGAGACCATAGACAGTACTTTGTAGAACTGATCTCTATATTTCATTCTGAAAAACTGACTACAAATGGATGTGGGTAGATCACATTAAGAACATACGTAGCAGTATCTGGTAAATTAAAAAAAAATGTTTCCATAATGGGTACAGTGGGTGTAATGGGCACCTAGTGACCAGAAAACAGATGCTGATAAATATCCTACCACGTGTACACCACTGGAAGTAATTATCTTACTCAAATTGTCAATTTTCCAGAATTGAGAGAGTACACTGAAAAAAATCTAATTATCATATATCATACTTTTAAATACAAATATTATTTTACCTATTTGTTTCAGTCTATTAAGAAAATGAGAAAATAGACTTCCATAGTGTCAGACATGTAGAAAATATCTCCCATGTGAGATGTCTTGAATCTTCCTACTTCTGTAATCCCTGATTTTGTGCCTTACTTTTTTCTCTACTATCTCTGTGTATCTTTCTGAGGCAGTGTCACTTTGCACCTCAGGCTGGCCTGGAGCTCATTTTGCTTCCCAGCCTGAGCTCAAAGGTGCGAGGCTCCTCCTGCCTCAGCCTCCCAGGTGCTGGGATTACAGGTATGCGACAGTGACATCATGCCTAGTTTAACTCTATTATGGACAGAGTTCACTATCTCCATTTTCTGTAAGACTACTATCATAAGGGACAGAAACTCACTTATTTATGTCACAGCTTGAACATTCACTAGGGAAATATAATTCTATTAAACTGGACAAAGATGATTCCAAATAAATGAAGGTGCTTTTATGTGGTTTTAATTAAACTCCAACAGACCCCAAAGCATGCTTGATATAATTTGGATATGGTCTGTTGGAAAACTGTTTATTTGTATTTCTATCTTGTATCTTTTGTCACGATTATCTGTTCTAACATCTAACATATATAAAAATAAACATTGTGTATATTGTTATTTAAATATCTGTATTTTCTTTTTTTTGAGTTTCAATTTTTTATTGTTTAAATTTAACAATGGTTATATTACATATTTTCATCATCAGATCAGTTTAGATTAATACATATAGGTATATAAGATAGATCAAACAATTAGACATTAACCTTTCTAAATCAACATTACTTTTTTTTTTCTTTTCCCCTTTCTTTTCTTTGAAAGTTGACATATTGCACATTGTCCTCACAATCATTGTACAGAGTATAGTATGTGGGCATGACCCACCTCCCTATTGATGTTGCTTAGAAAAAAAAAAGGGAAAAGAATATACTTCACTTTGGACTAAGAGGAAGAATATCTGTATTTTATGAAAGGTGAAAATTTTGACATTTCAAGAAGTCTCTAATTTAAATGGAAAATGATAAACTTGAGAACTATCTCCGTGCATATAGTCCTCAAGAAGCAGCTCATTTGAATTTTACTGAGAAGTCACTGCATAATTTAAATACAAAAACTTTAGGAATGACAAACAACTTGTTCAAACTTCATTTTCATCTTTTTTTCTGAGATTAAACGGACTTCATTTTCATGTATTACATAAGTGTGATCGTTGGCATTAGGGAATAATCAGAATTTTCTATGTTGTAGTGATTACTTGAAATGAAATAAGTCTCCCTCCTGTATAAATCAGAAATGATCTGCAAGCTTAAGTTGTTAATCCTCCAAAAGAGAAGCTTAGTGATACCAATACTCTATAGCATAGGCACTTAAGCTTAATATCACTGTCTTGCTGAATACCAAATGTCTTGGATTTAACATGGAACTGGTATTTTGCATCAATCATTGATATTCTAATAAATCCCTATAGAATATGATAAAAACCCATTACACACTTTTACACAGAAATCTAGAAATTTAACCATATACAAAATTGTAGCTGGTCAATCCTGTGGCTTTTTTCCTTGTCACTTGTTCTCTTCTACTACCTTAAAAAAAAAAAAAAAAACATGTACATGAGAGAGAGGATAGCAATAATTGATATGACATTAGAAGCAGCACGTATCTAAAAGACCGGAATGACAGGCATTCCAAGCATGGTTTTAGTATTACACATTGCTATCCTCAGAGAATTTTGTGTCATAAAATGGTAAAAGGAACCTGAACTATTTCAATAAAATTTGAATGTGACTGTATTTATTTTAGTTGGTATCACTGCCAAAATTCAAAATCATTGCTTTAAGTAGAAATAAGAAAGGTATCTTTAAAATTTCTTGTAACTGAAGGTTGTACAAATTAAAAGGCTCAGAATTTTCTATCAGTACTTGTAATATAAAAGCGCCTATCCACAATTCATTTGACTCATTGATTTATATAATTTTTATTCCACTTATCTTCTGTACGATTACTTGTTTTATGGCTAGCTCAGCTTGCCTTGGGTGTGGGGCTGGTACAGCATGTGGTGCTGGGGGTCGAACCACGGTCCCTGAGGTTGCCTAAGCTTTCCTAAGCAAGCGCTTTAGACCACTGAGCCATCTTGCCCACCCATGTATGCTTATTCTTTTTAAACTATTTTTTCTTTTCTTTTTTTATTTATTGGGTACAGAATCTCATTATGCAGTTAAGACTTGTTGTGATTCTCCTGTCTCAGCCTCTCCAGCGCTGGGACCATAGCTGTGTACTACCATGCCTGGTTTCCAGGCTGGCAAGGCAGTCCTTGGGTTCCAGGGATGAAACTCAGGTCTTGCACTTGCCAGGCAGGTGCTTAGAAGTTTTGTCTCCAGCCAGATTTATATAATCTTTATATGAATACTTAGATTTTGCTTTTTAAAAACTCTGGAAATGCTTTCTTGATGTTATCTTTTTTTTTTTTTTTCTATTCTCCTCCAGTACAATACAATTCTTTTAGTTGGAATTTTCTGCAGTATCTTCATTAATGTCTGTTAACACATCTTCTCTAATACATTTTCAGTTATTGCTGTATTTTTCTCTTTCTTTGGTAATCAGAATATTTTATTTTCCCTCGAAGGATAGTTTCTCTGGCCTGATGGCTCAGTGGACTAACGGGCCTGCTTAGGCAGAGTGCAGCAGCTGTGGTTCAATCCCCGGTCTGCTGTGGCAACCTCACCTGTGGGCCACTCTGAAACAGTGATGGAGACTGGGTGTGGTGGCATGCACCTGTAATCCCACCTCTTGGGAGGCTTAAAAGAAAAGAGAATCACTACAAGTCTGATCTACGTAGTGAGACCTTGTAGGCCCTGTCCTAAATACAGGAATAGTTTCTTTTGCTTTTGTTTGTTTAATCTTCATCTTTCATGTCACATCATAAAGGTTTTTGTGAATTTTTCCAGAAATAAAATGATTGCATTTAAGAAGTAAATGAAAGAGTCTTCCTACTGCTTAATGTTGTGTGAAGCTTCCCAGCTGGTGAAAAGCCTCCCTTTTACTCAGCATTTCCAAGTGCACAATGCTCAGGTTTATGTGGGCTATAGTGGCAGTCTCCCCCAGACACATGAGAGCATCAACTGGGGTATAGATGCCTGTCTTCTCACCATGCTCAGGGATGTCAGTGGAGTGGCTGACGTATTAGAGCATCCCCCATGCTAGTCTAGAGAGCAATGGAACTCAGTTTGGCCAGTCACCTTTCTCCTTCCACTTCAGCATTCTGTGACAGTGTCCTGGACTATGTCTTCCACCGTTCTACCTCATCAGGAAGCTCAAATATAACTGTTCTTCTTACAGATATTTATTCCAACCATTTTTCTGTTAAGTAGATCCAAAGCACCCTTCTCTATATTGATGTGTGTTTATGTGTCTTCCATTATATTTTTTCTTGGCATAATGTTTGGCTGTAAGTCAGAAATCTGTGATAGCCACTTGATTAATTAACATTTCTTTATAAAACACTGTTTAGCTTACATTTTCATGCTTTGGGTAGTGAAAAAGAGAGAAAATACCCTAGTAATAGGTGTGTTTTATACATTTATGTGCAAAAAAAAACAAACATCTGAGGACATGCCCCTACACTTATAAACTTAGTTCATCTGAATATTGTTAAAATGAGTGTAACAGCATGGGCTTTGGAAGAGAATCAAAGCATAAACCCACTAATATATAAATAAATGTTCATCAAAATTTGTAACCTGAAATATTTTTCAAACATTTGATTTTTTCAAAACCAAGGATTGAACTCAGAACCTTGTGCTTGCCAGGCAAGCACTTATTCTACTGAGTTATCTCCCCAGCCCCCAGTTTTTGCTTTTTAATGAATCACTTAAATATTTTTTTTTCAGAAAACAGACTGCTCAGTATATTTTAGATAACCCTTCCGAGAAAAGTTGCAGTTTGGCACTCACACAAGAAGTTCTATGGTTCCATTGCTTTGACTCATTTGAAGGTTGATGAACCTACAAATCTCTAGAGAATAACCCAATTATGTTTGCTATCCTTGTATGAAATAATTTAAACGTGACTCTTATTCTCAATATAAAAGAATTTAATTGTATACTCCATTATCCAGAGGAACTATTATTAGCTAGAGATCCCCTGAACATCATTAGAGTCTTAATTAAGACTATTAAGGGTATTATAGGACTAGCGAACTTCATTAATTCTCCACCTGCACCAATTTCAAGGTTAGTTCATTTTCTTTTAAATATCCTAAGTACTTTGTACAGTGTAAATAAAATGACAAGTTATTAACTCTGGCATTAAAACAACACTGTTGAAAGCAATGCATGTGGCCTTATTCTTCATTTCAAATCAAATTATTAAGGAAAACAATGGGAAGTAGTAAAAATATGTCAGGTAACTATTTGTCAGCTACCCTGTCAGGTGTTTAAAAAAAGTTAATAAAATCACTGTATATCATCTTCATATTACCTTCTCCCCCTCTCCTTTTGGAAGCAATGTATTCTCTCTCACTTGAGAAAAGCTTAATTAGAAATTAAAACTCATCCTTGTGCTAATGAAACTACGTCTTGCAATTACATGGCATCATTTAGGTCAAGAGAATCTGAGATTCTGATTGATTGGTTGATTGATTGATTGATAATGTATTTGTTTGTTACAGGGTCTCAATACATTGCTCAGACTCAGTGATCCTTCTGTTTCCAGCCTCCCCAGAGCGGGGATTAGAGACATGCACCACTGTGTCACACTCTGTGGCCAGCTCAGTGTGCCCTGAGGGTGCAAGGGGACTGGTGTAGCAAATGGTGCCTGTGACTGAGTCATGGGCCCTGCATTGGTGTAAGATTGCCTAAGCATGTGCTTAAGTCTACTGAGCTGCCTGACTAGCCCCTCTGTGTTATTTATAATGTCTGTATATTTTGTTTTATTTTCCCATGGGGAAAGCACTTATTTGGAACCTGCCTGTCATTCTTCCCAAGTGGTGATATTAAATCTTGATGTTGTCAACAGAAAGTACCATGCAGGTTGCACAACCTGCAGAGAATGACAAAGAAATGAAAATAGAAGGAAAGAGAGCTCCGAATGATTCTGCAGAACAGCATTAAGACACTCTTTTGATCACTTCTTTTTAAGCCTTAACATCAGACATAAAGGTACTTTAACCTGGCCTAAAGCACTCTTTTTTTTTTTTTTTTTTTTTTTTTTTTTTTTTTTTTTTTTTTTTTTTTTTTTTTTTTTTTTTTTTTTTTTTTTTTTTTTTGCATTTGTTTCAACACAATATTCTATATACTAGTTAGTCAAAAGTGGCAAGTCTTACTTGCCATTAAACATGGGTGAGGGTGTATACGTACATGCTTCTTGCCTAGAAACTTGAGAGGCTGTTGGTAGCGCAGTCTCCAGAGCCACTGGCCTCATTAAACTGTTGCAAATCATTGAAATTGGAATGTTCTAACCTGAAAGACAGAACACCTGCTCACAGAGCCACTGGTCATGAAAAAGCAAATGAGAATCTAGTAATTTGGGGTCTGATAAAGGTTTGGAAAACCTATTCAGTTGTAAATTGCCAGAGATACTCTTCTCCTTCAGTGGTTTCCTCTGAGGCAGCTCATTAGCAACTTCAGCCAGATACTGTGAGTCAGACATGCAGCAAAGATTCATTTAAGGGAGCTGTTTTTTGAGGGGGGAGGTAACTGCTTCACACAGTCTCACCGAAGCCAGTGGGTAAGGAATGATCCAAGTGCATAAGCCAGCAAACAAAAGAGAATCTAGGGGCTTAAATATGGCATTGAAAATAGACCCTTAGTTTTGAGTGGAATTTCAGGAAGCAATTCATCCAAAAAACTCACTCCATAATTATATTGCCAGTGAAATAAGCCCATATTAGAAAAATACCTGTGGTTATTTCATTCCTAAGGAGCGCTAAGACATCTTGCTGCAACAGAAAATAGATTCCAAGTATTCAATATCCCCTGAGGACAAATGGATTTTAACAGTTATTTAAATATAGCTGTACACTAAACAAGTTGATAGAATTGCACAGTGATTGCTGTATTGCATAATGCTGTCTTCAAATTTGTATGCTCTTTAGATGATTATATGCCAGTGAAATAAGATATATATATATATATATATACATATATATATATATATAGATAGATAGATAAAGAGAGAGAGAGAGAGAAAGAGAGAGAGAGAGAAGTGATTCATTCATCAAAATAGATTGTTCTCCATCACCAAAATCTATAAGGTGTAAAAGAAAAAAAAAGTCCTTCTATGTACTGGGTCTGCAATAACCAAGACTAATTATTGTTGATACAGGGCAAAGCAGAGTGTGACCTTGGATCTATGCTACCTTTAATTAAAAATAACAACAGGGGGATACGATGAGCAAATCCCAGTCCTGATATTATCTTCTTTTAAAGGACTTCTGAAAAAGAAGACTGGGACTGACATGAGGTGGATCTATTTGTAGGCTCCTGGGCACAAAGTTGTGCACACTTTCTTTGACCAAGCATGCAGATACCCATGACCTTCAAGTGAGCATCAACAACACCTTAGTTGTACATGTTTCCCTCTACATGGCTGCCTTGCATGTTTGTTTTAATCTCAGGAAGTCGTGCACTGTTTTTGTTTTTTTTTTTTTTGTCTTTTTGAGACAGGGTCTCTCTATGCAGTTGAGGCTGGTCCTGAGCTCACTTTTGTAGCCCAGGCTGGTCTCGAACTCGCACCAATCCTCCTGCCTCAGCCTCCCGAGTGCTGGGATTACAAGCGTGCGCCACCACGCCCGGCTCGTGCACTGTTTCTTCTTAGTTTTTTAAATGTCTTTTGTTCATCAAAAATAAATTTTAAGTTTTGCTCCGAAGACAATTTCTCTACAAAGTGACTGTTATTATCAGAGTTGTTCGATTTTCCTGCTGGTTGCATATGTGAGTCTGCCATCTTTCCCTCTGTATTGCTAACAATTGTATACAAATAGAAAATTGTATTTCAAGTAGTTAAGAACGTAAATAATTTTAATTATAATACTGATAATTTAGAATGTGAGATGGAAATGCAGTAATCCGCTAGTAGTTTTAATTTGAGTTTATTGGTACTTTTTATATATTTAATGATCACGTCTATCAGGGGGAATTTGTACCTGTACATGATGCATCGTGATCTTCCTTTTCCCCATTACCTTCCCCTCCTCTAACTCCTGTGCTCTCCTTATTTATGAAAGGCTTTCTTTGAATTTTTTCTATCTTCTCCCATTTTTTTCTTTACTTCTTCCCAGCTTCCCTAGATACCCTTTCTCTGTGAGCATTTTCTTCTGTTTTAGAAGATCTGTTGTACTTTTCTGTCCTTATTCATACTTTTGTTTTTTCATGCCAGAGAAACAATGTGATTTTTGCATATGCACTATTGATTTCACTTATCAGTGTGGCCTCAAGTTGGACCCAGTTACCTAGAAATGTCTAAAGTTTGTCGTTTTTAGGGATAACTAGTAGTGAATTGTATTAAAATCATTTTTATTCATTTATCAGTTGTTGGACATTTGAGCTATTTTTAAGCTTTCATATTACAAATGGAGTGTGCATATATCACTGTGAAGTGATTCTTTTCATTCTTTCATGAAGACAGCAAAAAGGGGAATAGCTGTCCAATGAAACCTTTAACTTTATTTTCCTGATTTTCATAGTGGTTACACCAGGCTACGCTCCCACTAACAGTGGAAAAGAGTTCCTACCCCTTACCCCAGATCCACCAGCATTTGTTATTGCTTAATTTATGGGTAGTAGCCATTCTTTCAGGAATGAGATGAAATCTCATGGTTATTTTAATTTACCTTTATTGAATGATGAGTGTTGTTGATTTTTTTTTTCATGTATTTATTTTGTGTTTACATTTCCTCATTTGAGAAGTGTCTTTATTTCAGATGCCCATTTTTAGACTGGGTCTTCCATAGATATGGTTAATGAAATCCATTCTCATTGAGGCTTATTTTAAACACTAACATAAAAAATTTGAATTGGCTTTTGATTCCAATATACCATCTCTGCTTAAAATTTTGTTTTCTATAGTATCTCTCCCTTTATAACACATAGTAGCATTTACCAGTTGAGTATAGACAGCTTTTATCATTTAGCTACTACATACTATATTTAAGGTCCATGAAAAAGGATTTTACTCTAGATTTTTACTACATTTGCAAGACAAAATACCTTATAATGCAGCCATCCAGGAAAATACTAAATGAACACAGCCTGAGATCATTATTAGACAGAGCTATTGAAATCTGTGCGGCTCTTATTTTTGAAAGCAAAAGAAGGGCCATATTGAACAAGAATTGGATTTACACTGTGGTATAATTCAGGACAATAAACATTTTAAAATCCCTTCTTTACCCCAAATGACAGCTTTCAATATTCACCATGTCTTAGCATCCTTTCTTCTTCTTCTTCTTCTTCTTCTTCTTCTTCTTCTTCTTCTTCTTCTTCTTCTTCTTCTTCTTCTTCTTCTTCTTCTTCTTCTTCTTCTTTCTTTCTTTCTTTCTTTTTTTAAATTTTTAGGTAAAGATCTACAGGGTGTTCAGAGTCTGACTACTAAATTGGACTCTTAGTAATCTGTCTATTTACAGCCTCCCAAGAGCTAGATTATAGATGTACCACCACACCCAGTGTCAATTGCCATCGCAGTGTGCTTTGGGGGTGAGGCCAGCAGGGCAGGCCCATGGATCAACCCCTGGCCCCTGTGCCTGCTGCAGGTACTTTAATCTGCTGAGCTATTTGGTTGGCCCTTGAGCATCGCGCTCGATTAAAGTCTCATTTTTTTTTTTAAACGTAGATTCACTTTGTAGTTCAGTCTGGCATTGGACTCACTGTGCTCTTCAGGATGGTCTCAAATTCACAGTAACCCTCCTGCCTCAGTCTCCCAAGTGCTGCGATTACAGATGTGTACTATCACACCTGGCTTAAACACCTTATTTAGAAGTATATATTGCACTTTGCGTCCCTGAGGCAGACCTCTGCTGGTCAACTTCTGTCCTGTGGAGCATATCCACAGCTGCTTGCACATAACAAGCAGTACATACTTGTGGAAAGAAGAAGTAACTGAACTTGGAAAAGCCATAAGATTGCTTAAGAATTGGGTTATTTATCACATGAATATTGACTTGATTGTTATGACCCACAACATTAGTATTTTCCAAATGGGTCTATTATTGTGAAAGACATATAACATTTCTATTATAGAATTTTGTTTATTGTTTCAATGATGATCTTATCTGACAAGTATACTTCATCATTTGGATAATTAAATATTGGTAGGATATTTTAAAGTCCTATTGATATTTGTGTCTATTTTTGACCAGGTTTGCACTAGGTGGAATCAACTTTCATCACAGGTCAAAAAAGATGCATATAAATATGGATAATTCTTTACCACTAGTAAAGCCTAAATGACAGTAAACTCCTTTCTCAAAAGGTTTTGAAGAGTTTATAAAGAAAATGATTACAAAAATAAGCCATGAAACACAGTAAAACACTTACTATGCCCCCGTTTTGAGAAGTGAGTTAATATAGAAAGATTAATCACTGGCATCTGTGTTAATATTTTAAGTTTGACACTTTTAGTTGTATAGTTTTTGCCTTCATCTTAAACTTTAGTGGCTACAAGGAGTACAAAAGGAGCTTAATTTTATGTTTCACATACTTAAGTAATACAATGAAAGTAATTTAAAATGAGGTATAGGAACATGAAAATGTGTTCTGTTATTTGCTTACCTTTCAAAACATTTATTTATTTATTTATTTATTTATTTATGTGGTACAGGGTCTTGCTATGAAGCTTCTACTCACAGAGATTCTTCCATTTTCAGCCTCCCCAGCACTGAGATTACAGGTGTGAACTACCATGCTCAGTTTAGGGCCTTCACAGAGCTGCTGGGGTTCCAAAGCCAGCAAGACATGGGCATGTGGTCCTGTGGATCAAACTCTGAGAATTACACTTGCCAGACAGCCACTTAGACCACAGAGTTATCTTCCTGTGTTCTGTTTTAGAAGCTTTCAGTGGGGTATTTACTTATATTTTACTGAAATTTGTGGAAACCCCAAAACTTCACCATTTAGGGAACAGGATTCAGAGTATTTTTCCAATGAAGTTTATGTGTGGTATTTCAATGCTGGATAGTCCTTTCCACAGCAGTATGATAAAGGCGGAATATCCCTTACACACGCAAAAAGGACTCATCTATTCCTGGGCTGAGTCCCACTTCCTCTTTCTAATCACTCCTACTAAATCTTTCTCCTCCTCGAACCATGAACCAAGTTTAATTTTTTTTTTTTTTTAATGTACTCATATTCAAGTCTTTTGGCAGAAAAGAAAGTTTACCTCATGGATGTTTTTCTTTTTCATTCCCACTTGACAGTTGTTTTACTTGCCATAAAACTAAGACTTCCTTCCCGTTTATCTTCTATTTCCTTCTCAAATACTTGCAACCTAG
Source organism: Myocastor coypus (assembly GCA_004027025.1). NCBI lineage: Eukaryota > Metazoa > Chordata > Mammalia > Rodentia > Myocastoridae > Myocastor > Myocastor coypus. The sequence continues at coordinate 2,040 of PVJA010050817.1, read as the reverse complement.
CTTTGACACTGAAATCTCCACAGAAATAACTTCTTGAGTTACGACTGAGGATCCTGTAAAAAAATTTGAATTTCAGTTGTGAATATTCCTTGGCTCCTTATCATTTTAACATATTTTTTTTTCCTTTCACATCTTTTTTCTTTGAAACTTAAGAAGGAACATTTTTTTCTGTACAAATCTCTCTTTGACTTCCCCTCACTTCCCCTCCATTTCCCTTCCCTCAGCTCCCCTTCCTTTCCATCCTCTCTCCTGTCTCAATCTCTGTCTCTGTCTCCGTACTTGGAAGCCTTGCCCACATGTCTTTCCCATGTCAGGTCAGGTCTCAGTATCGCCGTGAGCCATATTCCCGTGCTTGGAAACTTCTTCCCTGCCCATGCTCTTATTAAACCTTCAGTTGTAGATGAAGTTCTCTGTAGACCACAGCCTGCCATTAGAACTCCCAGTGTACTTGCCCTTACTTGCTTTGTTCTCACTTTTATTCAAAATAACCAACTACTGGAAAAAAACGCTGAGACTCATCTCTGAGCTCCCCACAGCTATCTGAAGGGACCCCAATATTTTAAAAGCAGCAGCATTACTGTGGTTTGAAAGTTTGTCTCTTTAGAACTTGTATTGACGCTTAGTCATCAGTGCAAGTAGAGTGGCATTTAAGAGGTGGCTTGCCAAAGGCTTCATTAATACAATCATTACTTTATCACAGTACTCAGGGTGCTTCAGAAGAGGCACCTTGACCCTCCATTATTATCTGCCTTTTCCCTCTTTCCTTTTTTCCTTCACCATGGGAAGTTGAGAAATGTTCCTGCATATAGTGGCTTTTGAAGGGTGAACAAATGTGCTTCTAGACTTATTAGTCATCAGTTTCTTTCTGTCCTTTATAATTTATTCAGTCTGTTGTAAATTGTTATAGCAGCAAAAAGACTAAGACAATCGTGTATCAAATACCTCTCTATTAAAATATGTATTCAAATACCTCTCTATTAAAATATGTATTCATTTTTCTTTCTATCTCACTGGGAATATGTTCTTTGAAATCTTACCTAGGCCAACAGCAGTCAAATGAAGGTGAGTGAAGGTGAGTATCATAAGTTATTTTTAGAGTCTAATGTTTTGAGTTCAAACTTATGATCCTATTAGATACATTATTTAAAGATTAGTCTGTAATATTTATTTTAGTTTTAAAGTGGAAAAGTCAATAACGCTATTTCTCAGAATTAGAAAGAAAAAAAATGACTTACTGCATAACATCAATGTTAGTTCTCTCTTTTTTTTTATGGAACCAGGGCATTGAACTCAGGACCATGTGCTTTCTAGGCAAGCACTTATTCCACTGAGCTATCTCCCCAGCCCCCCAACAAATGTTAGTTCTTAGTGGTAATAGTTATATTCGTGGAGAAAATTTAAAATTAACACTATAAACATTTACAAATAATACAATAGTCATGTCAGATTATAAGGAAATGTTATTAATCTCATAATAAATGGGCAAATAGCTGGGAATCAGACTTTGCTTAAACTGCTGCTGAAATTGTAGAACAATGCTTTTAGTGTAATTGAGCAGAATCAGTTAGAGGATGGACATTCTAACCATATTGCTAGTTCAGATATTGCTGTACAGGTTGAATACAATGAAAGTAAATTACTTTGTGCTCATGTATTTCAGGTAAGGTCTTTTTTTTCTGGTGAGATACCATAATTTGTTCCTTGAGCTGATGGAGACACAGCACATATGGTTACTGTAATATACAGCAGGTCCTTGGTTGATGGGTTCATGCCTGAATATCCAATTTGTGGCCTGGGATTACTCTAAGAGAAAATATGTTTATTGTCACAGATGTCGCTGTGCCTCTGATGGGACGTGCACCTCCTATCTTCCTACTAATATGGCCATGTTTTGCTACCATTGGTACTGTACGGTAAGGTACCCCTATAATTTCAGCACTCAGGGAGGCAGAAGAAGAAGAAGAAGAAGAAGAAGAAGAAGAAGAAGAAGAAGAAGAAGAAGAAGAAGAAGAAGAAGAAGAAGAAGAAGAAGAAGAAGAA
>PVJA010050816.1:0-13115 GCA_004027025.1 Myocastor coypus | reverse complement strand
TTTTCTATTCTCCTCTAATTTTTTATCGATGTCTTCTTTAGTAGTATTGAAGTCTGTCATTATGGTTATCCTTTCTCTCTCTAATACAGAGATTATTTCTGTTCTGTTCTCCTTTCTACTTTTGTGTAGTTGTTCCCCTACTTGGGATGCTATTGATTTAGGCATGTCTTTGTCAACTTTAGATATTATTTCTGCTCTGTTGTCCTCTATACGTTTCTCCAGCCTTTTTTCCACTTCATGTATTTCTTTTTTTACTTCAGATGTTATCTCTGATCTGATCTCAGTTGCTCTATAAGTTTCTGCACTTGTGTGTCTGCCTCACATGCTACCAATTCAGAGGTTTCATCTGTATAATTCTCATAATTCTCATTTTCTTCCATGATAGTGTCTTCTGTATTTGGTTTGGGTGGGCATGGGTCCTGAGATTGCCTCCTACTCCTTTTTGTTATCATTTTGTATGGAAGCGACCTCTGCACTTTGGTGGCGTTATGCTGTGTCTATGGGCGTTTGGTCTGGAGACTCCAAGCTGGTTCCTCTACAGAGGTTCCTGACTCTGTGTTGGATCTCTGGCTGCTAGCTTTTGTGAATCCTGGCAGATGTGGTCTGTAGGTGGAGGTGGAGCTTTGGGATTGAATAGTCCTGGTAGGCTCGTGGACTAGATTGGTTGCTAACCAAGCTATTTGATGGGTTTGGTGCTGGAGCTTGGGCTGGAGGGGTTCAAAAAAAAAAGGGTGGGTGAGCGGGGAAAGGGAAGGTGGGCCAGGGATCTTGACCTAGCTGGCGCGCGGGCTTGGCTTCTAGCGGTGCGGTTTGGGTCTGGGTTGGAACAGGAAGTTCCATTGAGCTATTTTGGCATAACTGTTGTAATTACACTGGAATAAAAACCCTCTGAATTCATAAAGAGCACAGTACTTTAGTTATAGTCACATCCCATGTTCTTTTGCAATCATTTCAAGTGAATGACAGTTCTTTAGTAGTTAGAATAGGCTATGTAATTAACTGCCCTACAAAGTATAAAGTATATATATATATATATATATATATATATATATATATATATATACATTTATATACAAAACAATGATTTCTTGCTTGTGCTAAATGTCCTAAGCACTTACAGACCAGTAGTAGTTGGGTAGACAACAAGGTCAACTTGCAGCCTCCAAGCTGAAAAAAAAAAGAGATCCTTGAAAATTCTCACACTATCACCTAAACGCTCTTTCAAAAATAAGTATGTTACTTCTATTAACTACTCTAGTGTCTAGATGAAAAGAGCATGACTAACATGTCATAGATGACAGAAGAGCCAGAAATATTGACAAAAAGGGTAATGACTACCCTCCTGTAAAGATGCAGCTTATCTTCCTCAGGCATACATCCTTGTGTATTACTCTCTATCCACACATAGCAAGTAGTTACTTTTGAAAAACATTACATAAATTGCATTTTATTATATCATTATTCCTCCTCCAAAATATAGTACTTCTTTGTTCTTTTTATGCTTATGATGTTATGTCAGAGTTATATATGGCTATGATTTCTTCATTTTCATCCAAATGGACCACAATTACATTAGTCAAAATTTGTGTTGATGAAGATTTGGAGTATTTTCATTTATTTATTTTAAAATTGTTGCAAAATCACAAGAATTATTATATATCTAATGTTCAAATTTATAATTATACTTTTGTATTGTACAACATACCATGCTAATAAGTCAAGCACTGGTGCTAACTAAAACCAAATTACCCCTTACTATACTTGGAACTGGATATTATATATTTCATAAAATAAAGGGTTTTTTTTTTTTTTTTTCTTTTTGAGACAAGGTCTCGCTATGTAGTTCAAGCTGGTCTTGAGCTCACTTTTGTAGCCCAGGCTAGTCTTGATCTTGCACAAATTCTCCTGCCTCAGCCTCCCAAGTGAGGAGATTGCAGGCATGCACCACCATGTGTGAAATAAAGTTTTAACTTTATAAATAAACATCTACTTGTCTAATACATTTTTTATTATTTCTGTTAATGCATTGTCACTTCCATCACAATCTGAATTTTATTTTCCTTGTGTGTGTTGGAAATAGTATCTTGTGTTCGCTTCAGCAGCACATATACTGAAATAGTGTCTTATTGACATTATTATCAATCATATAAATTTATTGAAGTTAATCTTACATGGATACATGATCGGTAAGAGTTCATTCAAAAATTAAATGAAAAAACAAAGAAGCTGCTGGTGAAGAAAATAAAAGTATCTCAGAATCTTTGAGATTGAAAGTCTAATAGCCTTATGATTACTTTGTCATACAAAACATATTTCTCTTCCTAAACATTTTCCCTTATTTCACCCCCAAGAAATTCAGCAATCATTTTTATCCTATAAAATGTTAGTGAAATTTGCAACCTCACATTTAGAATTTAATGTCTCAACTATGTTGCACCATTAATTTTTCTTTTATTTCTTGTATTTGCCTACAATTCTGAGAGACTTTGTAAGTTTTGTTTGAAAAAGTATCAAAGTAGGAGCTGGCGAGATAGCTCTACAGTAGAGTAAGTGCTGGCCTGACACACACGAGGGCCTGAGTTCAATACTTGGCTCTGCAAAAATAAATAAATAAATAAATAAATAAATAAATAAATAAATAAATAAACTAACTAAAGTGTTAAAGTTAGCTTTACCCTCAAGTGCTTGTCCTTCAATTCTCTAATGGGATTAAACTATAGTGTATCTATTTGTAAGTGTTCTAATATGCCTATGTGTAGTTACTTTCTCTATTTATTTGTTATTAGCCATCTTCATGACAATGCTACGGGCTTCCAAAACACAGCGTCTTAGGAAAACAATTTTAATTCATTGATTGTTTTGTTGTTTTTGTTGACAAGGCATCACTATGCAACTGTGGATGGCCTTAAACTCACTATGTGGCCCAGGCTCACTTTACACTTGTGATAGTCTTTCTGTGTCAGCCTCCAGAATACAGGGATTACTGCTGTGCCCCATCCCAACTGTCATGGAAATGGTTTGGGACTTAGGCTATAGAGTAAGAGAGGGCCTATAATCATTATTCTAAGAATGTTTCTAGTTTGTGTTCAGAAGTTTGAAAAATGAGCCAGGTGTGGTGATGCATGCCTATAATTCCAGCACTTGGGAGGCTGAGGCAATAGGATCAGTGCAAGTTTGAGACCAGCCTGGGCTATAAAAGTGAGCTCAAAGTCAGCCTGAACTGCAGAGTGAGACCCTGTCTCAAAAAGACAAAAAAAAAAAAAAAAAAAGTTTGGAAAACAATTCAGAGGTGACATACATATTTTCCTTTTAAAATTAAAAATTTGTGTAGAAGACATTATTTAAATTACTTCAGAAGAAAATGGGGGAAAACTTTATGATGAAGGCCATAGGTGGTGGTTTAATAAAATGATACACCATGATTTTGGGTGGTACATATTGAAGTTATAAAGATACCCATTTTTAAAAAATTTATTTGCAAAAATGCACATTTTTTATTTATGAAATTTAATAGATTTATTATAAATTGTGGATGGATTAATACAAATGAATAAAAACTTAAATGAACATTAAAGCAGGAGGATTTACTAAATATTGACTGGAGATTCATTTATTAAAAATTCTTGGCTTTCTACTTAGTAAGACAGCACAAATAGTCTTAGATTAAATGGACTTCAAAAATATACCAAAGTAAATTTTAGCAAAATTGGAAAGTTATTAGAATAAAGTAGAGCACAAATACCTTCATGACCTTCATCTCCTCATTTTTTATTCCTCTTTTTTATTTTGACTCTCTTCTTCCCTCATTAATTTTCCATACATTTAAAAAGAAAATTTATACATGAATCAAAGTATCACGTTATATTTATAAATATATATATAAGGATTTTGTGGCTATTAAAATTATAAATAAGGAAAACAGAAATACTTTCTGGATCCAGGGAAATGTTAGTCTTCTCTAAATTTTTTCCCTTCACCTCCCACATGAATTTTCAATTAAGTGTGTTAAGGAAATACTAAAGTAAGACTCAATATAATATTTATGAGTCTACAACCTTGTTTCTTCAAGAAATAGCATTTTGATATTTTCTTTTAATTATTGCACATACATTAGGCAAATAATTTTATTACCTAAAATTAAGTGAAAGTAATCTAGTCTCATGAGCTCATGTATAAAATTAAATGACTTATTTGGAAGAAAATGAATTCTATCTTAATATGCTGATGATTGTAAGTTTGGGGTGACAGGGGAGCAGAGTCTGAAGCTATTTTTTGTGGTAGCAGTGCTTCTAAATCCCTAGAAGCCAGAGAAATTTGCAGTCAGAAACCAAAAACATAGTGAAATAAAATTTGTTCTCAAAGGAATAAACTTTGACTTTGGCCTCATTAATTGTGTGATATATTCTGAGCACAGAAATTGAAGTCTAAGCTACTCAGAACTGTATTCATGTGCTAAAAATAATGGTTTTTTTTTTTTTTTTTTTTTTTCTTTTCACATCAGTGAAGCCCGGCTGACTCTCATTGTCCACTAGGATGCCTAAGGAAGTGCTTCTTCCCATTATTTTTGTTGGTTTGCTTTTGAGACAGGATTTTGCTTTGTAGTTCAGGCTGGACTTGAACTCATGAGATCCTCCTGCCTCAGCTCCCCAAGGGCTAGACTTACATGCATGCACCACCATGCCCAGTCGCTTTTGCTATTGTTTGTGTCAATGAAATTAATTGAACTTGTCTCAATCCCATCCTACCTACAGTGTCCCATCTCAATTCCCCAAGAATTTAAGCTTAATAACCTGTCCTTCTATGTTTGGTCACATAGAATAGTCAGACTATTGGCTCTACTGAAAACTGACACCATAAAATATCTTCATTCTTGTCGTGATGATCAATGATAAACGATGGCTTTTCTGCATGCAGTGACTGCCCAACCCGGCCCACTGCTGGAGCTGATGTCCATTGATGAGTGTCTGTGAACAGCGAGTGCTGAAGGCCTAGCATAAATGCCTCCATTAGCAAACATAAAGAAGAGCTTAGGTCTCTGTACTTACCCATCTCTTTTATACCCTTTTTATATTTAAGAAAGACATGGGAAACAGATGAGTAGTTTAAGAAATATTTTGTTAAGAATTTCTTGTGTCATGAGTTAGTCATCTGAACTATCTGGGTCTCAAGTTCAACAGCTAATATGAAAAGATCAGGTGATGTGCCCTTGAAGTTGTCTTTAAGCCCTTCGATTTATGATTTAAAATTTAGGGAGAAGTATATTCAACAGTTACCTTTATGAAAAGTAAGAGATGTTTTAGAGAGGGACCAAAACGATCCAAATTCAACAAATGAGAACAGAAAGATCCCACCAAATAATCAACTAAACCTAGGAGAAAATTGGTAAAAAGTAGCAAATAAAAGTCGTGTCAATCAAAAGTCAATACATTTGAGTTATAACCATTAATGTAAATAGACTCGATTCTCCAATTAAAAGAAGTAGACTTGCAGAGTGGAGAAGGAAACAAAGCCCAACAGTATGCTGTATACATACAAGAAACACTCTTAACTCATAAAAAACTCACAGGCTTAAAGTTAAAGGTTGGAAAACAATACTGCATGCTCCAGCACCTCAAAAAAAGCAGGGGTAGCAATCCTGTTTGCAGACAGTCTAAACTTCAAACCATAATTAATCAAATGAAATAAAAAAGGCCACTACATATTGGTTAGGAGAAAAATTCATGATGAATTTTGAGGTAAGTGTAATTTTGAGGAAATTATGAGGTAACACTCAGAAATATGTATCACCCAACACGGGAACAGCAAGTTGTATAAAACAAACCTTAATGGACATGAAAAATCTCATGTCCAATGCCACAATCTTAACAGGAGCACTCAACACCTCCTTATCCGAAAAAGATAGATCAAAGCGGACCAAAACTTAACAAAGAAGTAGCAAAACTGAATCAGAACTTGGAACAACTGGACTTAGTGGACATACACAGAGTGATCCACCCAACCACGTCAAAATACACATTTTTTCAGCTGCACATGGGACATTTTCTAAAATAGATAACATAGTAGTCCATAGATCATGCTTAAGTATATGCGAGAAAACAGAAATTATCCCATACAGAGATGGGGCGACTAGCAAGGAGGGAAGAATAGCAAACCCCATTAATATAAAAATCCAGAAATTGGAGTCCTATGGTTGAAACTATTTGGTTGAATACTTGATTAGCATGTGTGAAGCCCCAGATTTATTTCTCAGCACTTCCAACAAACACACAAGCACTCAAACTTGAAATCTGTTTTTCTAATTTAAAATTTTATAGAACATGCTCTAGATATAGTATATTCTTCAGTTATTAAAAAATCTAGAAAATTTCTTAGTATAAAGATATTAACATATATATTTATGCTTATTTCATAAAGAAGTCATTAGACTCTGACATCTTCACATCCAGGGAGGGTTATTTTTTAGGTTTTTAAAATATATATATATATTAGTGTGTGTTCATAACACAGAGTGACTACACTCAGCTTATTGGAAGGAGAGACATATATTTCTTGCATCTTGACATCTTGATCAATTTTACTTCTCCTGCCCGCATCACCATTCCCCCTGCTTTGGTTAACCAGATGTTAAAAAACTCAACATGCAAATATTAAAGTTAAACTACACCTTCACAAAATGGACTTCACAAATATCTCCAACCTATTGCACCCAAAAATGATAGCACACAAAACTTTTTCAAAATGAACCACTTCTTAGGCCATAACACATGCTTTGATGTGTGCAAATAAGTGAAATGATCTGCAAATTCTATGGAGAAAAACCCAGAAATTGATGATAAAAGAAATGAAAATATACACACAGATGGAGAGCAATTAATTCATTTTTGAGCAGTCAGAGAATCACGGTAAAAATCAAGCAAGCAGTTAAAAAGTTTTTAGTATTAAATGACAATGACAATACAGAACAATAGAATCTGTGCGATACGATGACAGCTGTTTTAGGGAGGATATGTATGGCTTCAAATGCCCATCTTACGACACTAAAGCACATATGCACCTGAACGTCTTAGGAACACAAGTGTAATGCAAATCTGAAACTTGTAGGAGGAATAAATTACCTTTAATTATTGACACAGAAATTACAAGGGGAGAGCTGTAAGTAGTGAATCCCATTACACATTAAAGCAATTTGTTTTATCGTAGTTTGTCTGTATGTAAAATTATATGTTAAATGGCTCTGGGACAATTTTTTGTTCATGTTTCTCAGAAATAATAATTATACATATATTTGAAATATTTCCTTGGTTACATATTTAGACAGGTGCTTTCACTGCACTTCAGGAAGCTCTTGAATTTTTCTTGGCTGCATGAATATATCAAGTTGAATTCTTAAACAATATGGCATTTCAGTGAATAAAGTGATCATATGCCGTGCCTGCATTATCAAACCAGTTGTGGCAAAGCTATGCAATAGATGCGACATCAGGCTGACTGTAGCACTTAAAGCCTAAAAGGCTATCACAGCCCTAGTGAATCATACAATTCACTATACATAATAAATTTAGACAATATAAATAAATCCAGGTTTGGGGAATCAGGCCTCTAGCTACTGTGCTGGAAACAACTGGGTACACTCTAGGTTATGTACATTTGGAAGTGATAGTTTCTCAGGGACTCTTAATATCTAATATTAGGAATATGAGATAAAAAACCGGGATAGAAGAATGGCATGTAAACTACTGTGAAAGTTAGTATTGCTTTTACCCGATTAAATTAGAAGTACTGTATGATCCAGAAAAAAGTGTTTGGAGTGATTCTCTGACTGAATTGAAATTCAAATCTCAAACAGATATGAGATCTTTATTTCAGTGTTAGTCACAATAGCTAAGACACAAGGGCAAAGAAAAAGCCCACTAATGAATGAATGAAGAAAACAGTATAAACACACGTGATAAGCTTTAAAACGAAGGAGATTTTGATATATGTGGCAGTAGGGATGAAACTTGAGAACTAAGTGAGATATTTCAATTACATAAGGCATTAAAGACAGAGAATAGAATGGTAATAGCCATGAACATGGGGTATGGGAGAGTAGGGAGTTGTTTTTTTTATGATTTAATATTTTTATTGTATAAATTTAACAATGGTTATATTGCATATTTTCATCATCAGATCAGTTTAGATTAATACATATAGGTATAAGAGTAGGGAGTTTTTAATCAATAGAGATAAAATTTTAATTATGCACGATGAATAAGTCCTAGAGATGTACTATTCCTATGTAAGCAATGTCGTATTGTACACTTTAAAATCTGTGAAGAGTGTGAAGTTCATATTAGGTATTCATCCCACATTTAAAACGTAAACTACAAAGGATAGAAGAAAGAAAGCTATGTACTTCAAGAGCCAGCTCAAGAGTTGTTCAAGGAAATGTTACTTAGGGATGTAAAAGAATGCAGACTAAGGAGGTAGATGAGAACGAGTGGCTTGACAGCAGGAGGCCTATTATCATGAGCTAAATAGGCTAAGCAGAAAGAAAAGCAGGGTTTTAAGGGATCTGAGCACACTATGTGCCAGGAGAAAGAAACACATCACAACAATGTGAGGTTGAGACACCAGCATTGATGGAAAGAGACTGTGCCCATTAATGTTGATATGCACAACACACTAGGTTAGCAAACACCTGGCAGATTAACAAAGCTGACTTCCGGGAGTGTCAGTAGGGTATTTCTGGAGGTGATTGGCACACAGGCAAGCAAACCAAAGGGCACCACAACCATAACGGGCCTTACCATCACTTGAAAAAAACAAAAATGAAAAGCAGGTACGCACTGGCACAGTTCCATTCTGTTCACACAGAGGGATCCTTTGTTACCCTCACCCAGGGGCCTCAGACTCCATGATTTCTCCACTTTTCCCGTGTCAATTCAAGCAGCGTCTGCAGGGAACTTCCAGGCCATCACTCTTGGTCTGGTGCTACATCCTTGATTCCCTCAGTCTGTAGCTTACAATTTCTAGGACTTGGAAACTACTGGGCTCTGTGGTGTGGGGACAATCATTGTGGTTGCTCCTGACTCAGCCACTCTACCTATGAAATCTCCTTGTAAAACTTGTAGTAGTTTTTAACAACTGAAAGGATTTTCTTGTCAAGTACACGTTGTCACTTTGAGATGTCTACATTGAAAATTTTCCTCTTTTTTCACAAATCTTGTGAATTCTGAGAGAGTTAATAAACTCTTATTACACTGTTACAAAACTACAGACACTAAGCCAGGAAGGAAATAGATAGTGTCTTTACTCTGTTCACAATCACATAACGACAAACTGTACTGTTTCTCAGAGCACTCCTCTCATTGTTTTCTGATCTGAACATTCCTAATTGTGTCTACACTCTGAAATACTCAAGCTAGACAATGACCCAAAGTAAGATATGTATTTTCAGTAACTCGATAAAGTAGCTCATAAAAATGGTATTTCATAGTATAGAAGATACAGAAACCTGTAAATATCTATAGCAAAACTGATCTGATAGAAAATTTAATTGTATAAGTCACATGTAATTCTTAATTTTCATTGAGAATATCATTTAAGATGTATTAGTAAATCAGTAATTGACATCAGAATCATGGTTTATTCTTGCAATCTCAGGTACTCCAAAAACTGTGGTAGGAGTATTTCACCCTTGAGGTCAGTTTGGATAACTTAGTGAAACCCTGACAGAAGGTAAAATTTCAAAAAGGACTAAGGATATACTTCTTCTCTGGAGTACTTGTGTAGCATTTCAATCTACAGTACTGCAAAATAACTGAATAAATAACGAAGTCTGTGTTGTCACAGTCTTTGGGAAACAGTCTGGACAGACAGAATGTGTCCACGTGAGCGTGAAGTAGTTGTGGATCAGCAGTGTAGTTTGCACGAGCAGCTATTGAAGCTTGTCATCTATAGCTTATAGTGGAAACTACTGTTACTTTTATTTGTCATTTATGTTGTTATTTACATAGGTGTCACTCTTCAGTTAGGAGGTATGCCTCAGACACCTATTGTGCGTGTGTGAAAATTGACTGCTTATTTATCTAACATGTCTTCCAAAATAATTAGAAACAGAATTGTGAGTTCATGCATCTTCTCTATAATCATGTGATAAAAATATTAATTGTTCATCCAAATGTTTTGAATGGATTCAAAACTGAAAAAGTATAGCAACTTAGGTTTGATTTTACATTTATGATAGATTTAATTATATATTAAAACCCCCAAGCTGTGACCAAGCAAGAATTTTTCAGAATTTTATTCTAGGGAGTATTATTCTCAAAGACTAGTGTGATTTTTACAAACACAAATGGAAACATACTGTCATGTTTTAGATCTACAATGTTCCCTAAAACTCTTAAGTTCTCAGAGTTAGGGATTCTGAAAGGTGACTGAATCTCATTGTAGCTGCCTGGCGTGGTTGGGTCAGTGTGGGTATGACCACGGAGGGTGCATTTTCCTCCTGAGGTCCCCTTCTATTTAGTGTAAATGTCTACCATGATACAAAGAGCTTTTCTCCATTATGCCCCTCTATTATTCCATCCCTGTCTTGGAGCCAGCAGATGGTGGACTGAAATCTCTAAAAGCTATCAGCTAAAGTAAGCCTCTGCTCCTGTAAATGGCCGGTGCTTGGTGTTGCATCCAACGGTGGGAAAATGACCAAGGTGTATGCCTTGCTTTGCGTTTTCTCAGTGTGCACATCTATGTGTGTACCTGTGTGTGCGTTCATGAATATTTCTTTTGCTATATTCATTTCTTTATTCAACTATTATGGTCAAAGTATTCGTACCTGGTGAGTGGATAGGAAGGAAGAAACAACTATCTGTCCTTACTGGAGGTCCAGATTACTGAGAAGATGTTTGGGGTATTCCCAGGAGCATGGAGCATCAGGTGTGGCAGGTATTTTCAAATATAAGGATCTGACTAGAAGAGTCCAACTACTTCTAATGCTTTTCCAAAGCTCTTAAGGATTCAGCTGCTAAATAAATAATTTAATAATGAAACTCTTTGATGAAAGTTTTAATATTCAGTCTGAACACCAATTCAGATATGCCAGGATTACAATGGCTGTGCTGGAGTAACAGGCAGGGTGGTGGTAGCCAAGACTGTATTCTTCTTTCTTCCATCTGTCCCTTTCATCTTTCTTCTTGTTGTATTTGTTCATTTATTTTGGAATAGAAGAGAAAACAAGATGAGAAGGAAGAAAAATGGTAATTGCACATTAAAGAAGCTGTGACAGTTTTGCCTCAGAACACTGGTGTGTTTTGACAGACCTTTGGGTACAACGGTCAGCCTTGAAGAACACATAAAAAGACATATTTACACATTTGAAATTCATATTCAGAAAAACAGGGCCCTTAAACATTCTCAGTTTATGGTAGTTCCTACATGGAAAACCTAATGTTAAATGTAATATAAAAGCAGGGGAAGGCTTAGGGTTTTGCTGCATGAAGGCATTTGAGTTTGAATCTTTACTGGTCTCCCTACTATCTGTGATAAGCTGATAGATTTCTGAGTCTTTGTAATTATTGGTTTTTGCATCTAAAATATGGAGCCAAAAGTATTGAATAGAGAGCATGGAGGAACAGGGTCCTGATTTATGGTCGTTTCTCAATATCTGTTTGTTCTTTCCCATTAAACAGACGTAGGCACGATCTTTAATCTTCATATTCTTTAAACTAAGGAATGAATGATAATGTTTATTGAACATTAACTATGTTCCAGATGCTGAGCTAAGTGCTTTCATACATTAACCCATTTAATTCTTAACCACTTTATAAATTAGGAACGATTATGAACTTCATCATATGGAAAAATGAGGCCTGTAGAGTGGCAGTAGTGTGCCTGGGATGGCATAATTGACTATTTCTGACTACTTGGTTTTCTGATCTCACTTTTTTGCTGCTGTTTTCAGGGTTTTAGATTTCTTCAGACAGTAGAAAATTCATGCGTCTATTTTCAAGCAATATTATATAAAACTTTAGAGAAATGTTTTCACCTAAGTCATGGAGTAGCTAATGAAAATATTTATCATAGTTTAAAATCAAACATGTCTCCCAAAAACCTTGTGTTATGAGGGTTACAGGGCCAGGACATCACAGTGCTGATCTTGTTCTATCCGCTGGTGAATCTCCTGCTGCACTGCAGTAGGTTCCTGCTTCCCTTAAAAGATGTTAGTTAAAATAGATCTTTCCTTCTTTAAATCATGGGTGTCAGTTGTTGTTCCCAGTAACAAAAAAGTGACTGTAGTAGACTTATGCAAATTCCACTAATTCATTTTTGTACAAATTATTATTGATGAGTGTTATGGGTTGTGTATGGGTGGGCCCCAAAGCCTCATGCAGTCATGGGGCAGCTTCTGGAATTTGTGATTGATTATTGTGGAAATGGGTGCTGTACCTCTCATGGGGCAGGTGGTTTGCATTTTAATATAAGGGAGGAAGAGTAGTTAGTTGCTTGAGCTGCTCCTGGCTCTCCCTTTGCTTTTGCTCTTAGCTGCTGTCAGGAAAGGTTGCTTTCTGCCATGTGCCTCTCTGCCTTGGAGACAGCTGAATATAGACTGAAACCTCCAGCAACTGTGAGTTAAGTAAACCTTCCCTTCCCTTATTTTGAGTGTCGGTATTTGTCCCAGCAATGAGAGAAGAATAACTAAGACATTGAGATAGCAGAATGGTTGAGTTCTGCTAAGAAACCTGATTTCACATTATAGCACTGTGACTTGGTGGGTCTCTAGGCTGCCAAGTAATATATCTTCCTCTGCAGATCTCTGCAAAGTAGTCAAAACATGGACTTCCCTGGAACTGCACACATTTCATTAGTGCAGGTAATCCCAATATTCCTAAGTTATTTTAATATAGGTGAGGACCTTCATTTAGATATATGCTAAAAATACTTCTGCCACATTATGACATAAAATACCTAGTTTTTATTTATTATTTTGTTTGTCTGTTTAGATGAAAGGACACACTTTTGAAAAAGTACCAATTAAATATACTGAAGAGAAGAACTGAAGAAAGACGACAATTTCATATATCACATTTCTGTGTGTGTGTGTGTGTGTGTGGTGTGTGTGTGTGTGTGTGTGTGTG
>PVJA010050815.1:0-13107 GCA_004027025.1 Myocastor coypus | reverse complement strand
GCCTGTAATCCCAGCACTCGGGAGGCTGAGGCAGGAGGATCAGTGCGAGTTCGAGACCAGCCTGGGCTACAAAAGTGAGCTCAAGGCCAGCCAGAACTGCATAGTGAGACCCTGTCTCAAAAAGACAAAAAAAAAAAAGACAGACAGAGGGACACACACACGGACAGACACACACACACACACACACACACACACACACACACACACACACAGAAGACCAAGATGGAGAAGGAGGAAAACCAAGAAATGTCATGCTCTCCTTGTCCAAAAAAAGCTACCATGGGGGCTGGGGAGATGGCTCCGTGCATGGCACAAGTGCCTGCCTGGCAAGTGCAAGGTCATGAGTTTGAACCCCAGTCCCAGAGGGGGGAAAACACACACACACACACACACACACACACACACACGAAAACCCAGGTCAAAAAGTAGTTAGCAAGAAATGTTCTCTATGGGGCTGGAGAGATAGCTCTGTGGCACAAGTACCTACCTGGCAAGTGCTAGTTCATGACTTCGAACCCCAGCCCCGCAAAAAAAAAAAAAAAAAGTTCTCTGCAATGCAAAACTGAACAAAGGGCATGCCACCATAACACAAAAAGAGTGGTGAGAAAAACAGGAAGGACAAAGACCAAAGTCCCCACAGGCAAGTCTATGAGCTAGGCAGTTAAAGAAAAAAGAATTGCTAACAGTTCTTCCATGCACAGGAAGGATGTATATCCACTCCCTTGAGAGAAATGCAAAGGCTGTACCAAGCCACCACCTTCTGCTCCGCAGACTGGCGAAACCAGGTTTGATAAAAGCCTCTGACAGCAGTGTGGGGACACAAGCGTCCCCTGCCTTCCCTGCTAATAAAAGGGTCAATTAGCACAATTCCCGCCAAGGACACCCTGTGACGTGTATTCCCAGGCACACAAACAGAGCATTTGAGCCACCAATGTCCCTTCAGAACTTAGAGAGGTAGTGTTATAAAATAAAGGACTTCCTCTGGAGTCACCTTGTCTCAGCACAAATTCTAGCTCTGCCAACCTCTGGCATGGTTTAACTTTGGTCCATTCACTACCCTTACTCTAAGCCTCAGTTTCCTCATCCATAAAATGGAAATACCATACTTCAGAAAAACCTACAAGTGAAGATTAAGTGAGTTGGAACTGTGTAAGAAAATGATTTATGGGCCCAGTAGGATGGCTCAGTAGTCTAAAGCGCCTGCTTAGGAAAGCTTAGGCGGCTGCAGGGACCGGGGTTCAATCCCCAGCACCACGTGGTATGCCAGCCCTGCCCTGAGGGTAGGCTCAGCCGGCCATAAAAATAAATAAACAAGCAAAAGTTCTGAAACAAGAAAAAAATAAATAAATAAAATAAATAAATTATTTTTAAAAAAAGAAAATTATTTAAACATATGGGTGACAGGTATGTACTTAGGGAACAATCCCTCAGATACACTCAACCACATGCAAAAAGACCTGTGTTCAACATCACTGCCACATCATGAGACCAAAGACTGAAAGAAACACTCAACAGGTACACAACAGATTAAGACACCATTGCCAAAAGGACAGTGGGTACACCAATGGACCAACACAGAAGGACGTAAAGAATCCAATTAATTGGGGGAGAGGCACTGCACAGAGCAGATTCTGCCTTTTCTATTAAGGGGAAGGAGAATTCCATTCCAGTTGTTTTTTTTTTTTTTTTTTGGGGGGGGGGGTGCCAGACTTGAACTCAGGACCTTATGCTTGCCAGGCAAGCACTTATTCGACTGAGCTATCTCCCCAGCCCTTTCCCAAAATTTCAATTAAGGTTAAAGAACAAAGGCTAGGGTGTCACTCAAGCTCAAGGCCTGGGCCCAAGCCCAGTATAATGGGATCAATCGGTGTTCTCTAAGGCAGAGTATCCCAGGCCTCAGGAAAAATTCATACTCTCAAATGTAGTAGGAGCTACCACTTCCTAAGCTTGGTTGTTGGATGAAGAGCCATTTCAGAACTGCTTAGGAATTTCAGAGTTCAGTTCCCTTTGTTTCCATGTGTTCACCTCAAAGACTTTTTCCCTTCTGACCAGTTGAGAGGATAAAGAAAGGCCTGTACACAGGCCTCCACCTGAAATCTCACCTTCCTATTTACCAGCATGGTTCACTGGGGGTCGTTTAGCCCATTCATCACCAGGCTAGACTCTGCGTCTCACTGTCAGGAGGCTTGGCTCACCAGTGGTGTATGCCCAATTCACCCATCACACAGCTTTTTATTAATTTTATTAGTAAAAAGACCAATGAAGCTGGTCGTGGTGGTGCATGCCTGTAATCCCAGCACTTGGGAGGCTGAGGCAGGAGGATCGGTGTGAGTTCAAGACCAGCCTGGGCTACAAAAGTGAGCTCAAGGCCAGCCTCAACTGCATAGCGAGACCCTGTCTCAAAAAGAAAAAAAAAAAAAAAAAGACCAATGAAAGTGATGAGATCCATCTGTGGCACTGGCAGTCCAGCCACCTGATGGGACAGGCCTGCATCACATCCCACCTGTGGTTCCAGCTGGCAGGGCCAAGTTAATAATGCTTCACCTGAGCCTCAGATCCGTTGTTGTGACAATAGCTACTCCCACGGACTCACTGGGAGACACAGCTGAAATGGGGTAATTGCAAACACTCTGCAGATGCTGCTGAGCTGTGGGGTGTTGGAGCTAGACTCCAGGCAAAGATGGCTGGCTGGCTACCAGCCCACCTACCTGTCCGGGAGATGTCTGTCTGCACACCCTGCCTACCGCTTCCTGCTGCTCCTTACCAGCACCTCTGGCTTGGCTGTGAAGCCCCCAGACCATCTGGAGGTCGCAGATGCCGCCCAACCCCAAAGAACACTTGTCAGATATCTCTAAATAAAAGCCACAGGGAAAGAGCACAAGGTGCCTTTATTCCAGATTTCCTTACAGCAGACACACAAAGCCAGGTCTCCTGCTCCACATCTCCAGGTGGCAAGCTGAAATTCACACCGCCCTGTGCCTGAGCTGGAACAGAGGCCCTGCTACCTTGGCTGAGAGCAAACCATTGCGACTAGGTGCTTGGGAGAGTGGTACCAGTCAACAGGGCCACAGGCCAAAGGCCCGGAGCCGGCTGTCAAAGTTCTAGAGCCAAAGGAGTTACAGCAGGGCCCGCAGCAGCCACGGAGCACAAGGGGAAGAAGGGCGTGAAGCAGGGGGAGAGACGGGAACAACGCATCCAGGCCTGGAAAAGCCCAGACTGCTCACCTCACCAGTGCAAAATGAAAGGAATAACGTGCAGTTATTTTGTACATGTAATAACTGCATTGTGGTCAGAAAGTCTATCAGAGAGGATGGGGAAATAGCCCCATGGCACAAGTGCCTGCCTAGCAAGTGCAAGGTTGTGAGTTCAATCCCCAGTACCGCAAGAAACTAAAAAAAAAGAACAAATTTCATGGCAGAGGAATGTAAGAAACACGAAGCCTGATGGAGTATCAGGCATATTCAGGGCTAAGACACAAGGCCTAGAAGTCACTCTCTGTTTTTTGGCTGGAGGGGGGTGGCATGGAATGAACCCAAGGCCTCGCACTAGCTAGCCAAGCACTTTGCCACCAAGCTACGCCTGCAGCCCTTCAGCCACTAACTTGGGGACATTTCTCATGCAAGGGCATCGCTCCTTTCCAGTGCTGCTGGGACACCACAGGCCACTGACCCTCAGCTAAATGGCGCATGCTGTGTCAGAAACCGCCAGCCTAGAAGGTACTCAAGCACAGGCACATTCTGTGTCCCCTGCAGGGATGGCAGCACTGCGTGACGGTGAGGGGCTGTGGGCATCAGCTGTGCTGGCTGGACCTGTGGTGCCAACCTGAGAAGCAGTGGCAAAGCTCCAGCTGCACCTGAGGATGGCCCGACATGCAGCCCGGGGGTGAGCAGGGAAGACCTGCTCTCGACAGGGCGGGCCCCACCAACAGGCTTGAAGCCAGGACGGATGAAAAGGGGGAGCGTGAAGTCTTCTTTCCGGATGCTTCTCTGGAGGCGCTCTGGCCTTGCCACCTGTAATTCCTGTTACCTACTGCCCCTCGCAGGTCCACAGGTACCAGGCACACAGGACCCAGTGCTGAAAGGCTCTGGGCCAACCAAAGATGAGGTTTCCTGCTCATCTTCCTTCCCAAGGAGAGTTCAGTAAGAAGGTACTCAGACAAGCAGGCTGGGAGGGGGAGCGAAACCAAAATGCAGGAAACAGTCCTGCCTCGAACCCTGCAATCGGAATCGGCAGCCGTGAGCTCGACAAAGGCTTTCCTGGCTTCCAGACGGTCTGTGAGCAGACGGGCAAGCGGAGTCCCTGCTTGGAAGAACCGCGCTCCTTTACCTCTTGCACAGCTGGCAAAGCCTTCACACCGGGCCAATGAAAGCAGGGGTGAGTCCCAGCACAAGTGCGTTCGTCAACCCTGAAGAAGTCCCGAGCCACCACTACAACTGCTAGAGAGGCGACAGAAAGGGAAGGGGGTCACTGGAGGCCCGCAAACAAAAGAACACTGTTGACCTCACAGACCGGCCCTGGGTCCCAGCCTCCAGCACTGCAAACTTCAAAGACATTCAGGTTTTGGTTTCTGTTCTTTAAACCAATGAAGCAGAAGTGTCGCCTGGGTGTCGCCCATCAAAGTCCTGAGTCCCAGATCCTCACGCCAAGGGTCAACTCAACAGTCACACTTGAGAGGAGCTGCCTACAGCACTCCCTTCTGCTGCCCACAAGGCTGAAGTCAGAAAATCAGGTGACACGTGAGAAGGATCCCATTTCCAGAAATTATGGAAAGAGCCCTATAGGTCACCTATGGAAATGGCATCTTTCAGCAAGTGTCTACCACCTGTAGTCATGGTACTTTAGCGGGAATGCACTCTGGTCATCTCTGGGCTCACCAAGCCCAGGGAAATTGGCCAGATTCCCAGGGTACGTCCAGGTACAGGAGAAATGTGCGAGGCAAAGAAAGGGGACTGCGGGGCCCTCGTCCCAGCTCTACCCGCCTGCTGGGGCAGCCTGCAACCACCTCTGCTTTCCAGAGATTATCATCCTACCATTCCCTTACAGGATTATCAAGACTGAGCCAGGCGTGGTGGCGCACGCCTGTAATCCCAGCACTCAGGAGGCTAAAGCAGTAGGATTGGTGCGAGTTCAAGACCAGCCTGGGCGACAAAAGTGAGTTCAAGGCCAGCCTGAACTGTCTCAAAAAGACCAAAAAAAAAAAAAAAAGACTGACTGGTTTTAGACAATATAAAGATTGAGGATGGATTGGGTACCAGACTTCAATACCATTTTCTACGAGAACAAACGACAAACTCACAAAGCATCTGCATGTACGTATCATCATACCCGAGGCACACGCCAGCCAGCCCCACTGACAGCCACCAAGACCCAAAGACTGAGTAAAATGTCATGGTAGCTGAAATGTCCACAGACTGGCCTTCATGTCCTTCGGGTCCCTTCTGCCACGCGGTCCCCTTGTCCAGCGGGAGCCCACACAGAGGAACAGAGCTACAGCCATCCCCACAGCACCGCAGAGTATGGTACAGCAATAAAAAACTACCTTATATGCAACCAGGTGAACACACCAGAAGAGTCAAAGAGGACAGGTGCGGTAAATAACTTCAGTTACGAACAGCTGAGAGACCAAATGAGTCCAAGCTGAAAGACGTCAGATCCAGGTGCTCTGGGAGGACGGCGCACGGGCTTCTGGGCCACCAGCAGCACGCACCGAGCCGAGGGGTTTCTCGGGGAGTTCGGTTTTAAATTCCCTGAGCGCTGCTCAGTGACCTGCACGAGGTCCGCACGTGCAACAGCAGCTACATCACACTAAAGAGTTTTGCATAAACTCTGGAATGCAAACCCTGGCCACACTGCCTGCGATCGAGGCTGACCCTGACCTCAGAGGGATCACTGATGCTCTGTACGTTGCATTTTTAGAAATTTTAACAGGAAAATCACAAAGCATTATTACCAGGTCTCCATCAGCCCCTAAACATAAAGTGTTGGGCGGGGCACAGGGTATCCAGTCAGAGCACAGTACACAGCTGCTGCCCCTGCCACAGCACACGACGGGTCCTCTTGTGGGTGATAAATGAATGATGACATGCCTATCTGTAAGTAGTTCAGAAGGAAAATAAATGCCTGCACCGAGCAGCCAGAGTGGACTTCCGAGAGGCAGAAACACTCCCACTGCTTCTTGCCCAGCTTCCGCTCCACCACTGAGATGAGGGCCGGCGGCAGAGCCCAGAACCCAAGTCTACCTCCGCCTCAGCCCACTTCCCTGTCCTCTGGACGATGCTCCCGGAGTGTGAGAAGAAGCCAGGCCCCTCACACACATCACCACCCTCCTGTATTCTGGATTAACCCCAACTTACTGTCAGATCTCTTTTTTCTTTTTTCCTTTTTTTTTAACTTTATTTTTTTTTCTTGTTTCAGAACTTTTGTTTATTTATTTATTTTTATGGCCGGCTCAGCCCGCCCTGAGGGCAGGGCTGGCACAGCATGTGGTACCTGGGATTGAACCGCAGTCTCTGCAGCCACCTAAGCTTTCCTAAGCAAGCGCTTTGGACCACTGAGACATCCTGCCGGGCCCCTATTGTCAGATCTTGATTACAAAAACAAAGCCACCTCCACCTCCATCAGAGCAAGCCCTGAGCATGGTCCCTGCCACCAAGCCAACTCAGTGCCATCAACTAACTGTCCCAGCACAATCTCATCCCTGTTCCTCCGTGCAAGCACGTGGCCAGGCTTACAACAGATGCTCAATGTATTTGCTGGGGGGAAAAGAAGACCACCCTTCCGTGGTACATATATCAGACTCCTTTTGGGTGGTTCACGGCAGGCAGGCATGAAAAGAAACTGATTCCAGACTGGAATGCGTACAGATGACACTACTCAGGTGGTCAGGCTATGGGCAGCAGCGGTGACGCACCAACACAGGATAGGGTGCAAGAGGACAAAGCTCAGGCCATGCTGGAGCGTAGGAAGGCAAGACGGGAAGCACGCAGCCTCGCGCAGAAGGCACCCTCTCTGCAGCCGCGTCTTTCCAGGAGGGAGTCAGCTACCCCGGCAACACTCCCTTAGGCCCAGTGTCCTGGGAATTTGCTAAGACAAAGGGCCAGGAGTCACCGACTACACTATCAAACAGACCAAGCCGAACCAACAGGAAACTGCCTACAACCAGATGCGATAAAGCTGCCCCTAAATTAATTCATATCCCACCCTTTTGTAGTCTGCGTTGCCTTGTGCTTAAGGTCTGAACTCGGTCCTGGGTTCCCATCGCATCCCCGTGAGTAACTGTGACATCACAAACAAACTATACAGCCTCCACAGTGCTACGGCTGTAAGTCTGCGGATGGATAGCAGTAACAGTGGCATGGACCACACAGGAGGCGGTGCACGGAAGACTCGGCAACCCTCTCAACGGTCCCCACCCCACCCTGGGCACTGTGTTCACATGGCCTGGGTCACAGTGAGGCTAAAGATTTGGAAGTGGGCCAATGCTGGTGCACACACAATACCTCCAGCTTCCATTTCCAGCAAGTGTCCTTCAATTACGATTTACTCAAAAGGGGCCTGAGACAAATAATCATGAACATATTTCATGTAAAAACAACCCAGTGAGGGGCTGGGGAGATAGCTCAGTGGAGTAAGTGCTTGCCTGGCTAGCACAGGATCCTGAGTTCAATCCCCAGTTCCACTAAATAAATAAATTAATAAAAAACAACCAAGTGAGAGTGGAGTGCAGGTGTAAGGAAGGAGGAAGTGTAACAAGAGGCGGGGAAGGGAAGCCAGGCAGGGCAGAGGCACTTGGAAGAGCTGAAGGAGAAAAAGGCTAACAGAGCTGTTGTAAATGCGGAAGAGAAGAAGGGCTGGCGGGAGAGGCAGAGGGGACCAAAACATGAAGATGTGCGTTCATGTGCACAGATTCCCCGGATGAATGTCATCGTCGTCTACTGCAGACATGTGCTAATAAAAATCAAGTTGGAAGCACGATCCTCTCTCAACTACTAGGACAAAGTTCCTTCTGCCACACGAGCCTTTGCTGTGAGGTCTTACGAATCTCACACATCCCCTATCTAGGAGCTCATCCCCAATGCTGGTAAGGGCATGGGCACCAAGCCCAGGGTAGGGCGCGCTACCGGACAGAGAAAAACCAGATACAGGCAATGCAAACGTAAGACCCGAAATGGGAGCAAGAGGTCAACAGCACTTGCACTGCCACAATGTAGTTCCCAATTTATAATTTCAGCACCAGGACAATAGAAAACACCGGGCTGCTTCTGTGGATCAGCACCTTTCAAAAATTAAAACCATGTTTTGGGTGGAGATGTAGCTCCGTGGCAAAAGGCTTGCCTAGCATGGCATGCTCAAGGTCTGAACTCAAAGCCCACAGCCACAAAAGCCAACGGCACAGGTGTTATCAGGGGAGGCAGAACAGGCAGTAATTGTTTAGTAGGTACAGAATTTCTCTGTAGGGGGCTGGGGAGAGAGATAGCTCCATGACACAAGTGCCTGCCTGGCAAGTGCAAGGTCATGAGTTCGAACCCTGGTCCTGCAAAAAAAAATAAATAAATAAAGCAAGGTCATGAGTTTGAATCCCGGTCCTGAAAAAAAAAAAAAAAAAAAGGAAAAAGAAAAAAGTTCTAGAAATGGATAATAGTAATAATTCCAACAAAACATAAACATACTGAGGGCACTGAATCATATGCTTAGAATAGTTTAAGTGGTAAGTTACACATTGTGTGTATTTTACTACAATTAAAAAAATGCAAGGAAAAGACGATCACTGGCCCTCTTCTCTGGGCACTGAACCCATAGTTGGCACAATGGGATGTTTCTCCGTAATAAATCCCATGCCTCCAAGTGCACAACTCCAACTCCTAGTGATCCTCTTATTTTCAGTCTCCTCAGCATTGGCATTACAGGCATGCGCCCCCACACCTGGTCTCAGTGGGAACGAGGTCAGCAGGGCATGTGGTCACCATGGGATCAAACCCAAGTCCTTGTGCTTGCCTAAGCAGCCGCACAGTCTGCTGAGATATCTCGCCAGCCCTAGCCATTGTTTCTTCCTCAGAGTTTACTGTCTTGTAATCTGGAGCTACTAAATGGAGACAATATTTTGACTCAGCAAATATCTCTATTTGAATAAAGTGAGGCCTCCCCAAAGAAAACCAACTCTGAAGAGAAAAAGTTACGATCTGGGGAGATAGCTCAGTAGAATAAGTGCTTGACTGGCTAACACAAGGACCTGAGTTTAATCCTTGAAACCACAAAAAAAAAAAAAAAAAAAAAAAAAAAAAAAAAAAAAAAAAAAAAAAAAAAAAAAAAAAAAGAGAGAGAGAGAGAGAGAAAGTTATGCTGAACTTGAAAGACAGGATAACTGAAGGAAACTAAAAACACTATAGTGCTAGTAACTTCATGCATTATTTCTGCATGAAGCACACAGATATCTACTTTTCTCCCTCCTCCTCCCTTCTCTCCCTCAGTCAGAAGGGGGCCCGGAAGGATGGCTCAGTAGTCTAAAGCACCTACTTAGGAAAGCTTAGGCGGCTGCAGGGACCGCGGTTCAATCCCTGGCACCACATGCTGCACCAGCCCTGCCTTCAGGGCAGGCTGAGCTGGCCATAAAAATAAATAAATAAACAAACAAACAAAGTCAGAAGGCACAAAAGAATCAAACGGTTCCCTCAGAAGGAAAGCAACATGGGAAATGTTTCATGCAGATTACCAGATTCTTAAAAAATGGCCTGAGCTCAACTACCATCCATGTTTTTTCCAGTTTTTTTTTTTTTTTTTTTCCTCTTGCCTGTTACGGAAGTTTTTCAAATTATGATCTCTGGCTGGCTGAATATCCCACCTCTGCCCCTCAGGACCAAGTGGCTTCCCTCAATCCTGGTGCCCTGGACCACCACACTGGGCGCTGGGCACTGGGCCGCTCACCTGGACACACACCTGGCCTCCGCTGAGGCTGGCAGGCTGGGAACAGCTGTGCGTGTGAAGAGCACGTCCATCAGCAAGGCTTTTCTTAACAAGGTGGAATTCCGAGCTGCCCATAAAACAGAAGCTCTAATGAAGTTTGCTGTAAGAAGTCTTTGTTTTCACATAGCTTTGGATTAAAAGCATGGGAAATTCGGTTCACCCAACAAGATTCCAAGAAAGGTACCAAGGTGGGACCTGGAACAAAACAGCCCTTGGGGAAAACCCACCTCAGTCAGGACAACCCACCAACAGGTGTAAATTATGGAATTAAAACATCAAGGCCACCTCTGCCCAAGCACCACATGAAAACAAAAATTAAAAACAAACAAAATGCCTCACCATGCTTCCTCAGCAAGAGTTGAGCAACATCCCTCCCGTTACAAAGTAAACTACAAGCTAATTAAACTTAGAGAGACCATGATACACTTCTCCGAGGTGCTGAGACAGGCTTCATTTACAAGCCAAAAAGGGAGAGCCTCCAGAGACGGCTCTCTCTCCGGTGGTTCTCAGACTTCTTTCTTGCTGGTCTTTTCTCTGAAGAAAAGGCCCCAAAGGGCTGCTCCTCTCCATGTTGAGCTGCCTGCAGGCTCCCGTGGGGCTAAACTGAAAGGCAGGCAAAAAGCCTGCTAGGCCTCAGCAGCGCCTTCTAGTCTCCTCAAGACCTCTGACACGGTGGGAGGGGGGGCCAGAGGGGGGGCAAGGGGGATGGAGGGGGGACAAGGGGGGGGCGAGTTTGATCCCAGGGCTTTGGAGGTTGAAAACAGGACTGCTAAGAATCCAATCCGTGTAGTGAGACCCTGCTGTGAATACTTTTTAAAAGAATAAAATATAAAGACCTTGACTACCTGCATGTGGTGGGTCGTGCACGTGTGCCTCAAAGCCAACCCCTGCCTGCTTCAGGCCGTGCATAGCACAAGCCATTTGGTGTCCTGCTGCGAAAGCAGGCAGGGGCAGAGGCCAGGGCTCAGGACATTTCCTGGCACCCAGCCAGCGAGCCCTGAGATGAACTTCACTCTGCCAGCGCTCCAGACACCAGACTAGGGACAAGCCCATGGGAAGGTACAGTCCCAAGCACCCGCACGCTGTCTGGTCCCCCTCCTCCGCCCATTCAAGCATGACTCTTGTCCTCCAAGAGGGGACATTTACACACACGGATGCTTGCAGTTCACCCGCAGGAGGGATGGCCAGCCTAAACCTCCCTCCCAGCTGTGGATGTGCCGGTCCTCGAGATAAGAAAATCCTGGAGTGGGCAGGCGCTGTAAGCAACCTCACTCCAGGACTCTGAGGAGACACGTTTTCCAGAGCATTGCTTTCTCCTCTCAAGAGCACTGCAACCACCCCACCAACAAGCGGGAACATACTGAACCCATGAGCACTCGCTCTGCTAGCTTTCGCAGTAACTCTGAATCTCTAAAAGCGCTTGAAAATAAACGGCAACACCTACTCACTGAGGAAAAAGGATGCAGAGGGTACACGAAGGCTTTCCGTCACTCCTTGCTCGGCCTTGTTCAATTTTTTTTTTTTTTTTTTTTTTTTTTTTTTTGGTGGGACTGGTGTTTGAACTTGTGATCTTGCACTTAGGAAGCAGGCACTTGAGCCATGGAGCTGTCTCCCCAGCCCCACTGCTGAATTTTAAAGGCAGGAATTAACATTACTATGAATAGACACAATTCTCCGTGCAAGGCATACTTTAGGGGGCAAGGGCCGCACAGGATGGCTCCAGTGCAGCGCTGTATCAGCACCCCTGCCCTGCTCTGCAAGTCCCATGTGGACAGGGACACCTAGGAATCCAGTCTATCCAAACACTCCCCAACCTGGGCCACCTGTCCTTAAGTGGATGCCTTTACCCACAATATGCACTATGTTCCCCAGAGGCACCTGCGGGGTGTTTCGATACTAAAGAAAACACCTGGAGGGCCCGGCGGGATGGCTCAGTGGTCTAAAGCACCTGCTTGGGAAAGCTTGGGCGGCTTCAGGGACCACGGTTCAATCCCCGGCACCACATGCTGCACCAGCCCTGCCCTCTGGGTGGGCTGAGCCAGCCACAAAAATGAGTGAATAAACAAACAAAGGTTCTGAAACACGAAAAAAATAAAAATATTTTTTTTTTTTTTTTGCGGGACCAGGGTTTGAACTCACGACCTTGCACTTGCCCAGCAGGCACTTGTGCCTCGGAGCTCTCTCCCCAGCCCCAAAAATAAAATTAAAAAAAAAAAGAAAAGAGAACAACTGGAGTGATGAGAACACCTGGAGTGATCCGTCACCACGACCCCAAACACCAGACCTGAACAGTAATACGTCTGGGCTGCGCTTAGTAGAATGCCTGTTCTCTAAGGAACAGGAAAGCCCAGCACATGCCACAAGGTGGTGGACACGAGCACAGATGGCTAGAAGAGGCTGAAGTCATGCTGGGCCCAGCGCTCCCCAAGGGATACATTGTGTCCACCTGCCTAACCAATCTACTTAACTCCGAAGATCAGTGCGCTCTAGAACACAGGTGCAGGTGGTGGTAGCCTCACACCACCCCCCCCCCAAGAGAAAAGGAGAAGACAGCACCCTGCTCGTGCCTCTGAAAGTAGCTCAACCCCACATCGGGCACTGTGGAGCATCACGAAACAAGGCAGCTTGTGCCCACTCCCCCAAGAGAGCTCTGTGTGGTGGGGCCTGACAACAGGTGGGGTCCTTGGGGTTGCCTGAGAAAGCACAAAACCCAGCATGGTGTGGACAAAGTGACAGTACCAGAGCTTACTGGGTAGGGGTCTGGAAGGGCCAGCAGGAGAGCAGTACAAGCTACTTGAATCTATAAGGTGGGGGGAGGTGAAAGAGAGCAGGGTGCCCCCTGAGGAGCCAGGGGTCTCTACTGGAGTTCTCAGAGCAGCGCCAGAGGGGGAACTAAGGCCACCTGCTAGATCGCACAGCTGTAAGTGGCTGCCACGCAGGCCAAACCCAGGAAAGTCTCCAAATACATCTGGACCCGGAGGGCGAGGGGCAAGCGCTGCACATTTTTAAGCGCTGGTTCCTTCGAGTTTCTCTGTCTCAGCCTGTGTCTCTGGTCCTACACAAGAGTCATCACAAGCCAGATCCTCCAGCACCTCCCCATCTCCGGGAAACTGTTTGCCCAAACAAAACAACATTTACCTTCAGTTT
>PVJA010050814.1:0-13128 GCA_004027025.1 Myocastor coypus | reverse complement strand
AAAAAAAAAAAAATCAGACATACAGTAACTGAAGCATACAAAACCCCAAATAACATCAATCTGACTAAAAACATACCCAGATATATAATAGTCAAGATCCCAGAAATCCAGCAGAAGAATAATACACTAAAAGCTGCTAGAGAAAAGAAACAGATCACATTTAAAGGAAAACCCATCAGAATAATAACAGATTTCTCTTCACAAACCATGAAGTCAAGAAGAACGTGGAGCAGAGTGATTCAAGTCCTCCAGGAAAACAAATTTCAGCCCAGACTACTATACCTGGCAAAACTCTTTCAGGTATGAGGGAGAAGTGAAATACTTCCATGACAAGGAACAACTAAAGAATTTCATGACGTCAAAGCCAACCCTACACTGTATACTAAAAAATATTTTAGAGAGGGACCAAAATGACTCAAACTCAAGAAATGAGAACAGACAGATCCCACCAAATAGGGTACTCAATCAAATTCAGGAGAAAAAGTGGTAAACAGCAGTAAGTAAAAGTCATGTCAATCGTAAGTCAATATATTTCAATTATGATCATCAATGTAAATGGACTGAATTCTCCAATTAAAAGAAATAGACTGGAAGAGTGGATAAGAAAGCAAAATCCAACAATATGCTGTATAGAAGAAACTCACTTAACTCATAAACTCGTAGGCTAAAAGTTAAAGGATGGAAAACAATACTACATACTCCAGCACCCCCCCCAAAAAAAGCAAGGGTAGCAATCCTGTTTGCAGACAGTCTAAACTTCAAACTAAGATTGATCAAATGAATTAAAGAAGGCCACTACATACTGAATAGTGGAAAAATTCAAGATGAAAAGGTAACATTCATAAATATGTATACACCCAACACAGGAGCAGCAAGTTATATAAGGCAAACCTTAATGGACATGAAAAATCTAATATCCAATACCACAATCTTAACAGAGGGCCTTAACACCCCATTATCTGAAAAAGATAGGTCAAGCAGACAAAAAATTAGCAAAGAAGTAACAGAACTGAACCAGAACTTGGAACAACTGGAATTAGTGGACATACACAGAGTGTTTTACCCAGCCACTTCAGAATACATATTTTTTTTCAGATGCACATGGGACATTTTCCGAAGTAGACCACTTATTCATACATAGGTCATGCTTGAGTATATACATGAAAATAGAAATTATCCCATGTATATTATCTGACCACAGTGGAATGAAACTGGAAAAAAATAACAAAAGACACCACAAGAACCCCAGAAATACGTGGAAAGTAAACAACACTCTTCTCAACAACCAGTGAATTACAGATGAAATTAAACAAGAAATTAAACAATGTCTACAATTTAATGAAAATTCGCCTACCAGAATTTATGAGATGCAATGAAAGCAGTTCTTAGAGGGAAATTTATAGTTCTGATGGGAACAAATAAATACTCTTATGGAGCACCTTAACTGACTAGAAATAGAAGAGCAGACGAAATCCAAAGCCCAAAGACTGGAGGAAATTATAAAGGTTAGAGCAGAAATTAATTCAATTGAGACAAAGAATGTAAGTTTACAGATGAAAACTTAGAGAAAAAGAAGGGCTACAGGATAGCTAATATTTTGGCCCTAGCTCTTCAAGGTCAATGAGGACTCAGGACATAAGAGAACCTGTGCTATAACATCCTATAACTCAGTGGTTTCCCAAATTTTCTGTTCAAGGAGATTATGGGGCTAAAGAGGAAATGGATCGAAGATATAGGGTATACATAAGGAGAGTTACCTACAGAGAAAACATTCCCTCAGGCTTTCACGGAGAGCAAATTGGTCAAGCAATGGCTATGACTCATCCATGTGCTGGGATTACAGGCCAGCACCACCACACCTGTTTAGTCTTTCTTTTGGATTACAGGCCAGCACCACCACACCTGTTTAGTCTTTCTTTTGGATTACAGGCCAGCACCACCACACCTGTTTAGTCTTTCTTTTGCAGTTTTTTCCCTCTTCTAGATTCTGTTAAACGTCAGCTTCCTTAAAGTTCATCTGTAATCATTTCATCTTATTCTACATCTCATAACATGTCTAAATTGACCTCTTACTGTTATTCCAAAATTCATAGATCACCTTGACATTTCCCTTACAATCCACATTAATATTGTATAGTGGCTGCAGCCATTGTATCCTGTAAATTGCAGAAGGTTTCTAAACAGAATATCTTCTGAGCTGTTTGAATAAATGTTAAAATTCACTGTCATTCCCAAGATCCACACTTCAGAGAAAATGATGATAATGACTTGTACCTCTGAGTTAAGGCTCCTATAATATCAAGTATAAAACAAAAACCCTCCCCCCAAAAAAGAAAGAGGTGTACAGCGTGGGCAGCCAACCCTGTACTAATGCTCAGTGTGAGCTAGCCAGTGTAAGACCTTCTAGTTCCTTCTAGGGAAGGCCAGTGTTGGTCCTGGAAGCTGGTTTCAATGTGATATCAACTGAGTAGCACCAGAAAGGCTGGTGGGCACTGTGGAGCCCAGCACACCCTTACAGAAGAGGAGGCTTTTTGTAGGGATTGTGTAGGGCCTTGGGTACGTGTACTTGAACCTCTCACCACCTGATGACTAGAATAATGCAAAATTGAGTAAAAAAAGGCCCAAGTATATCTGATGCAAATAAATCAGGGACATATTGGTTCATACATCTAAGCATTTCTAGAATAAAGTAGCTGCATCACAGCTCAGTCCACTTGTTTAATCATTGTCTCCATGAGTTTTCATTGCTTTTACTTTCTCTGTTGGGTTTTCTATTTTTTTCTAGCTTCTTTCTCAATCACATTTACCACCAGTTCAACAAAAATGAGCAGTAAAATCTATGATTATATACACAAAGCTGAAAGAATCTCTTCCTTAATTATCAATGCAAAAGTCAAGAAATGAGTCAGACTAACTGTTGTTAAGTGATCATTAAACTTTCTATAACTTCCTTAGACCCCAGTCAGTGAGAACCCTGACCTGACCTCTTGCAATATTAAATATAAGAAACATATACTTATTCTTTGTTTCTGCTTCTGAAACAGAGCCAAAACCCTTGTAATTTCCTAAGAAATATAGCCTCCAAAGTATCTTTAGAAATGAACAACACTGGTGTTGTTCCAAGTTTCTGATCCTAGAGTTTCTAAAATCCTTTCATGTTCCTGCATAATGAGGCAAAAATAGCCTTTTTTGATCCATTATAAGCCCGATTCAACCATACCTGAGTGTATGTAATGAGACGGCTCTTGGTGAGTTCCTAAATAGTTTCAGCACAGGTGCAATTTTCCAAAGGAACAGAGAATGTAACAAGAACTTTGGAATTCTTGCTCTACTCAACATCTAGGGAGGAAAAAGGGGACTGAGGATTGAGGTAAGTACCAATAACAAATTAGTTAATCACATATGCCTGTATAATGACTATTCTATATAGGTTAAGCAGTGAAATCTGGAGAGCTTCCCAGGTGGTGACAGATGCCCACAATCTGGACTGACGGAGCATCCCAGCTCCACAGGACAGAAGGCTTCTCCACTCAGTGTCCAAGGTCTGATCCAATAATTCTCCTCATCATGCAGTTCATGAGTATCATTTATAATATCCTCTGTAATAATCCAGAAATGCAAGGTGAAGTGCAGCCATCAACTCTAAGCCATGATTGCAAACTATTAATCCTGAGGCCTGGCTACAGATGCATTGTTTTGGTTGTGCATTCTGGTATGGACTCTGCTTGAAATTCTGGCTTATCTCCAGATTGCATGCCTCTTACTCCAAGGATGAGATCAAGTCCTCTGCTCAAAAGGATTTGAGTGTGCTCCTTAATTCTCCTCTTAGTTTGATGTCTTCCTCTCTTAGAGTGAGGAACACTCAAGAGATTGCTGAATCAGTTGTTAGACTGAGAGGAGCTCAGGAATGCTTTACCCTGATGATTGGCTGCACGTCCAGAGATCTGATACTCCCAGATCCCAATCTTACAAGTCCAGCTCATTAAAAACAAGCATATATTCCACAAACTAAGATATCTCAATTTCACCAGTTCCATAATGGATCTTACAGCACTGCCTTCTTTGGAAAAAAAAAATTAAGAGGGGCAAACATCAAAACCTACCTGTGGGAAATAGCCCATTTGGTCCATAAGAATCAGACATGCTTGTGGGCCACCTGTAATCTTGTCATATTTATGAAAAGTTTTCATCATTTCATGTCAACAGACACTGACTCTTGTGGGGACAGATATGTATGGAATTGAGCCACTTTACTATGCCTGCCTTCCATCACAAGAAACTGTGGCTTCTATAAAGGCACCTGGATCCTGACCCAAAAAGATGTTCAGTCCCATCATGTACCAGAGGGATGATCCTGTATAATGAACCTCAAAATTAACTTGTGACTTAAGGACTAGTTTTCCATTGAATCATGGTTCCATAGTTTTTATCAAAATGGGCATAAGAAGGCCTGGAGCGATTTGAGGTGAAAGAAAAGAAGTAAATTCTTCTCACTCACTTACACTACTAAACAAAGAGACCCAGCATATCTGGGCATCACATTCATGGTATCAAAGGAGCATCAACAAGACCTGGGACTTCAGAAGTAACAAGGGCCTAATCCAACTGGAGCCAAGTGAAAGGGGACTAAAAAGAAATTTTTTAGCATTTCAGGACAGGCTGCTGAGCTTGGCTGCCCCTGAATCCATTGAAATGGACTTTGTGACTCCTACCTTGCCCTCAATTGTCTCAGGAACTTTACAAACAGATGTGCCACTACTGTCCCACCAGTATCACCAGGAGCCTCAAAAATACCAAAATGAAGGTGCAAAATGTAATCTCAGTCCTTCAGACTACATAGTATAAGTCCAGGAGATAAGGACATAAAAGAACTTGGAGGTCACACATCGGAAATTTCTAAAATTATAGCAACAGAAGTAAAGAAATAACTTACTTCATCAGGCTATAGAGGAAATTAGATCAGAAATAATTTCTCAGACCAAAGAGAAATGACAACAATCATGAAAGAATTGCTCATCACATCTAAAGAAGACACAGGTAAAAACAGAGAATAGAAAAATGATGGTTTCATTAAAACAATAATATAGGAAAAATAAAATGCATGAAACAGATTCAAATAGATAATATTCAAAGAGAAATTAAGAATTTTATTGAGCTGTCAAAACCACTTGATTGAAATTGAACATGCATTTGACAACTTCAAGATAGGCCATTAGTGCACCTAATGAACGTAAAAAGAAAGATCTTAAAACTAACAACAAACCAGGAAAAAACATTCCAGTAGCTAAAAAAAAATAAAAAATAAAAAAAAATAATAAAATATATATATATATATATATATATATATATGACTACATATCAGCAGGAGTCATCACAAATGACATAAAAAATTATATACAGAAGTGATTGTAGAAAATTTCCCAAGCATGAGAAAAAAATTTACACCTGGTCACATAATAATCAAGATCCCAGAAGTTCAGGAAAGATGACAAATTAAAAGCTGTGAGACAGAAGAAACAGATCACCTATAATGGAAAGCCCATCAGATTCATGAAAGATTGCTAAACACAAATCATCTAATCAAGTAGATCTTGGAGTAAATCATTTTAGGTCCTGAAAAAAAAAATCTTCCAGCCCACAATGATGTACCCTTAAAAACTATCTATCAAATTTGATGGTAGCTTAAGATACTTCCATGATGAACACCAACTGAAGAAATTCATGACCACCAAACCAATCCTTCAAAGAATACTGAAAGATATTTTAGAAACTAAGAGAAACAACGACTTCAAGAACAACAACAGAAAGGAACCACCAAGCAGAGCAAGTAATTTAAAAGACGGAAAAAGAATGGAACCCATAGCAGATATAACATGACAAAGATAAGCCAATACATACCAGTTATAATCATTAATGTACATTGCCTCAACTCACCAATCAAAACAAACAGACTGGTAGAAGGGATCAAGAAACAAAATCCAACAATATGCGCATATATAAGAAACACGTATAAGGCAAAGGAGATTCACAGACTGAAAGTCAAAGGAAGGGAAACAATACCCCCTGTGAAAGGAACCCAGGAAAAAAGCAGGGGTTGCTGCTCTCGTTGTTGACAATATCCACTTCAAAGAATGACTAAAAGAAAAAAAGATCACTGCCTACTTGTTCGGGGGAAATTACACGATAAAGAGATAACAATCACAAATATGTATGCATCTAATGTAGCAGTACCCAACTACATGTGACATGATTTAACAGACAGGAAAGACCAAGTAAGCAATAATACAGTTGTAATGGGGGAATTTAACATTCCACTGTCACAGAGATAGAACAACTAGGCAAAAATGTTAGCAAAACAATAGCAAAACTAAACCAAACTTGTGAAGAAACTGACTTGGTAGACTTTACAGAGTCTTTCACCCCCAACTTCAAATACACATTCTTCTCAGCTGCACATCAGATCTTCTCCAAAATGAACCATATATTAGTACATAGAGCATGCTTATGTAAATGCAAAGGAATTGAAGTTATCCTGTGCATGCTATCAGACCATAAGGCAAAGAAATTGGGAATGAGCACAACACCAATATCAGGAACACATAGCAAGCACAAATAAATACTCAAACTTCTACAAAACAAAGAGCATGCTGAGTCAAAAGCATGTACAAGGGAGGAAATTACACAGATCACACCGAAAAACAATGCAATGCACATGAAGAAAACAACACAAAATTCAATGAATCAAAGAGTTTATTCTTTGAAAGATTAAAAAAATTGACAATTTTTTCTCCAACATTATCAAAGAAAGAAAGCTTCGAATCCATACTATTAGGAATGCTATTGACTAGAAAATCAAAATGGACCCTGATGAAATTCACAAGGTCATTTATAACCTGTTTTGAAAGTTTGTATTCTTGTTAGATGAAAAATGTATAAGAAATGGGCAGATTCCTAGACATATGAATTACAAAAGCTGAATTGAGAAGACATAAAAGTCCTAAATATATCAATATTAATCAATCAAATCAAAGATATAATATAAAACCTACCAACAAAGAAAGCACAGGCCCTAATGGATTCACTGCTAAATTTTACAAGAAATTTAGAGAAGACCTAATGCCAGTATTCAAACTCTTTCATGAAAGTGAAAAGATAGCAATACTCCAAAGTTAGTTGTTTGTTTGTTGCAGTAACAAGGATTGAACTCAGGACCTTACACTTGTCAGGCAGGTGCTATGCCTCTGAGCCTTCTCCCTAGCTAGGCCCACACATTTGATCCTTCCTGCTCAGCCTCCACAGGGCTGGGATTATAGGCATGCACCACCATGTCCAGTAAACAAATGTATTATAAAATCTCAAAATATAGTCATCAGACGACTGCTTCAAAACTTTAA
The DNA here is from genome assembly GCA_004027025.1 of Myocastor coypus. Classification (NCBI taxonomy): domain Eukaryota; kingdom Metazoa; phylum Chordata; class Mammalia; order Rodentia; family Myocastoridae; genus Myocastor; species Myocastor coypus. The sequence continues at coordinate 5,734 of PVJA010050814.1, read as the reverse complement.
GAAAACAAAGGTAGCTTTAGAAGTCGCATGTTAAAAATGAATATTCTATGCACAAATAGGCTATTTGAATAATAAATCATTACCTGTTCTATAGTAAACCACGGCTTTGCGGGAGAAAGGAAAACTCTGTCATGTACATTTGTGGATGTCCATGTTGTAAAATATAAGTTGAGACCAGCATGCCTGAAACCAGAAGATTTTAAGATGCAAGAGCTTTTTTTTTTTTTTTTTTTTTTTTGGCTTACCTACATGAACTTTACCAGTTGAACATAGCTAATCCAGAAATCTTAAGTGGCCCCAAATCCGAAACCTTTTGAGTGCCAACATGACATTCAAAAGTTGTGGGTTTTGCAGTACTTTACAGTTTGGATTTTGGATTAGGAGTGCTCCCCACACTGCCACTATAGCTGATTTCAAGCTTCCATATAGCTCACAGATTTCTGGATGTTCAACATCTGTCTCTTCTGTGCTACTAGAAGCTGGAGTCCTGACACAGAGCTAGGTCTAGTCCTCAAGGGTGCTATTTGCCCTTATGATTATGTTAAAAGTAGGTGTTCAAATGCTCTCTTTCAGTTCTGATAGCTTATAGTTGCAGGAGTGATGACTACATTTTATAAATACTAGTCTTATACTGAAGTGATTATACTTGTTTTAAAAATTATGCACCTTTCCATGCTTTGACTCAGCCTCCTAATTTTAAGTGGCTCCATAATGACATTAGATATTTATTTATTTATTTATTTATTTATTTATTTATTTATTTATTTTATGTACTTAGTACAGGGTCTACAAGATCTCATTACATAGAACAGTCTCCTAGTGGTTCTCCTGTTTCCAGCCACCCAATAGCTGGGATTACAGGCTCACACAACTATACCAAGTCTCAGTGGCCATCTCAGTGAAACCCAAGGGAAGAGGCAGTGCAGCACACCAGGGATGAAAACCACACTGCTGCCCTCTGCCTAGGCAGCAATTTAGTCTTCTGAACTCTCTGGCGTGCAGTTGGGTGTATATTTAATTAGGCATTCGTTACTGCTTAGCATTTCCTTTTTTCAACTCTAAAGTAGAGGGTGGAGTGCTAGTTAGACTAATGTATGCCCTAAGCCTTGAGTTCAATTACAGCACTGCAAAGCCAAAGCAAACAAACCAACAAAAAGCCCAGAAACAACAAAACAAACAAAACCCAAATCACAATGAAAACATTATTCTTCAATAAACATATTCATACAGTCACCTCAATTTATAATTTGTTTTTTAGTGTGTGTGTGCATACGTCTGTGTGTGTGCATACGTCTGTGTGTGTGTGTATGTGTGTGTGTGTGCAGGGTTTCACTAGGCTTATGGACTCATAGTGATCCTCCTTATTGCTGCTTTGCAGGTGTTCACTGACACATGGACTCCATCCCCAGCTCAGGGAGCCTGGCGGCGAAGTGGGTGTGGCATGTTGTGCCAGGGATCAAACCCTGGCCCCTGTGTTTACATAAGCAAGCACTAAATCTGCTGACATATATTGTCATCTATTCCCCTAGTAGAGATTGTTTGTTTATTTGAGGAATTCCCACAGGCAGGATTACCAAGCAAAAGGTTATGAATATTTCAATAGATTCTGAAAAGTTTTGTAAAGTAAAAGTTAGAAGTTATTACAGTTTACTGAGTAACATTTTTCTCTTCTGTATGACTGGAAACTCAGGATGAATGGCACTTAAATGATAATGTGCGCAGAGGCAGATGCACATACAACCTGCTCTCAGGGATTCCCTGGTCCAGTTGAGCCCCAGAAAGGCAGAGGGCTGTGAGCTTACCTGAGCAGTCTGTGAACATGCGCTCTGGGCCACACTTCCAGCTCCTGCTGGGCTTCAAACTCATATCCTTCCTCGCAAGAGATCTGTCCTTTCGCCTTGATAAAAGGACAGAGAGGAAGTCGTAGGACAGAGTAGTACTGTGGGTAAAGTCCTATAGTCCTGCCTACGCAGCACCCCAGATCCCCTTGCTGCAGCAACTCTTCCCCTACAGAAGTGCAGGAGTGCAGACTAGTCAGGATGTGTGTGTGTGTGTGTGTGTGTGTGTGTGTGCGTGCGCGCACGCGCACGCACATGTGTGCTCAGGCTGCTTGGGTCTCCTGCTGTCAGAGTATGGAATAAGTGACCTTGCGCTTGTCCTCCTTGGAGCTGGGCAGGAGCCTCTGAGCTTCCAGCCTTCTAGCTCTTCCCTTCTTTATAGGATGCACAGCCAGTAGCATGCACAGTGTGGCCCATGATCTAGGACCTTCTGCCTGAACACAGTCCTATCTGCTATGTGATCTCCTGATGGTGGTGGCAGCCATGGGGGGCATGCAGCTGAAGGATGAAGAGCCAGGGTGAGAGCCTGGGTAACTTTCAGGGCTGCAGCATGGAGCTATGAGAAATGTGAGAATTGAATATCCCATATTGGCCTCTACCCTGTCATCAATGTACACCTTGGTTTCATGATTCACATGTGGTAAGTAAGCCTTTAGATGGGCCTCTGTCTCTATCCTTGTTCTAGAACCTAGGGTTCAGGATGCCTTGACACTTCTGCCTTCTGCTGGACTATTACAGAGTAGTCTGCATATATATAAATTCATCTTCTTGCTTTCAGTCTCAAAGTTTATGTCACAGTAATGAAGGCAGCCACCATGGACAAGTACCTGACTAGGATCAGAAACCCAAGCTGAAGTAAGTAAGCAGAGGATTTGCCTGCGGTGTGAAACAGTGACCAGAATTGCTGTTTAGACAGGGGTGGAATGAGGTGGCCTCTGCTGGGGTTTCTCACACAAGATGATTAAGGTATCCTCTTAAAGTGTATTATATGCATATGCTTGCTGAGGAGCGTTTGGCATGAGATTGACATCATCAGGGAGCATCACATTTTGAATTGTATGTATGAAACTAGAATCTTCCAGGGCCCTTTGTTCCTTGATAACCTCTTCTTATTCTTAGTCTTATTCCTATTCTTATACTTATTCTTTTATTCTTATGCTTATGCTTATTTTTATGCTTGTGCTTATTCTTATTCTCCTCTTTCTTCGTCTTCGTCTTCGTCTTCGTCCTCTTCCTCTTCCTCTTCCTCTTCCTCTTCCTCTTCCTCTTCCTCTTCCTCTTCCTCTTCCTCTTCCTCTTCCTCTTCCTCTTCCTCTTCTTCTTCTTCTTCTTCTTCTTCTTCTTCTTCTTCTTCTTCTTCTTCTTCTTTTTCTTCTTCATATTTAGCACAGGGTCCACAGAGTTTCACTATGTAGATCAGACTCACAGTGATCCTCTTGTTTTCAACATTCCAAGGGCTGGGAGTTTTTTTCTATGTTAAAAAAAAAATGTTTCACTGCCTCACAAAAATATCACAGATTGGCTTTACAATGCAGAAGCTTGTTTCTGTGGTTAGATGAACTTTTGGATCTTACTCATCTGGCTGCTGAACTGTTCCCTTTTCAGAAACATACATATCCTTGAAACATTTTCTGCTATCCTTGTTTCTGACTGCTGTTGCTTGCTGAATCAAAGCAGCTGAATTTGATACAAGCTCAGTGTCACTTCCTTCAAGGACTGGCTCTTCTTTCTGGGCTTGAAATAGTGAACAAGCAACACCTGTACTCATATGGACTCAGTGAATGTATTTTTCCCCCAAGAAATTCCAGATTTTGACAGGAGACCCATTCTCCTGAATAATAACATTGATGGGGACGTGAGCACACACAGAGGTCATCTTGTAATGGAAGCCCAGTGTGACCACCTTGATTGTGTTCTGAACATAGCTATAGATCATGAGGACAGTTAACAACTGTTCTGATTCCCCACCATTTGTCAGTCCAGAGCTTCTTCCTTTCTTCTCAAGGACACTGAGTTCCACATTGATGGGGTTGAAGTCCCTCCATAGGGTTCATTTGGGGCCCTTCACAATAAACAAGCATCCTTTCAGAGTGACATCGACATTTTCTGGAATGCCGATACCTAAATGCTAAGAATGGCCTTTATTCTTGCAGGAGATGCAGCAAAGCACTCAAGCACTGTAATACAGGAGCGTCAGTTAATGTCTCAGGGCTCCCCGTGTGTGGGGCTGGCATGGCACTCTCCCATTGAACCCTCATATGTACATCAGCCTACAGGATCACTTTAGTCTGCTGGCCCTCAATAGCCTATCAGGCAGGCTCTTATCCCTCCTATCCTGCAGGAATTACAAACCTGAAAGACTACTGCATCTCTGCAGCAGTGAAGCCCAGCACTAATTTTAGCATCAAAAGAGAAACTCTGAAGGCCAAGAACACTGGCAGGATTACTTTCGGGTGCCAGTGATCCCACAGTGAGGCCAAACCATTGGAAAAAAGCATGAGTGTCTCTCTTGCTATCCCTAAAATCAAACCTTTGGGACAGCACCACCAGACAGTCAGGGTCTCGTGGAGTTTGTAGTCCTGCCTGTTCATTATGGGACTGTTATAATGCTCTGTTCCCTTAGGTGCAATTTTTAACAATATAATTCTTTAAGAAATACACTTTAAAAAATAAGACAAAGTAGAAGTATCATGTTATCTTATGAACAGCACAAGCTTCTTCCTCATGGGACAGTTTACCTGTGCAGAGCGAGGTGGGGAGGTCACTTTTGAGCGCAGCTAGTATGGTAGATAACAGGTAGTGACTTGCATTGCCCTTCTATTCAGGTTGCTTTGATCCTTATGAAATTCCTACACTGGCTTGAACAACACAAAGATCATTGATGTTAGAGATCAGGCCACAGTCTTTGGCTTTGTTGTTAGCTTCTTATGGCATGTTATTCTATCTCTGCTTAGTCATTTAGAGAAAATATGGAAAACCTCTTCCTGTTATTGTGAAATCCCTCCAATCAAGCATTTATAGTACACAACAAAATATATATAAAGGATTGTTATTACTACACTGTGAACAGGAAAAAATTTATTCTGCTATCACTATTTCCCAGTTTCTCCATGGATGCTTTGACCTCTCTTTCTCTTTCTTTCCCTCTCTCACTTTCTCTCTGCCTCCAGTCCCAGCCAGTGAATTACAGAGCAGTCAGCAAGGCTACCATGCAGACGAGGAAGGTAAAGAATGGGATCTCTCCATGGCCCTGTGATATCACCATGTTAGTCAGTACATTACTATATTTGACACACATTGAGCTGTACTAATTTTTTATTTATAGTCAACTATTTGGGGGTATATTCCTATCAAAAAAGGGCATCTTTACCAATGTGAACCAAGAAATAAATTGTGAAAACAGGACCAGACCAACATGAGCAGTTGAGTGGAGAAGGGCTTATGATGGTAATTGTTACTGAAAGAACAAGTACTTGTGTGGAATTCTTACTCTGGTTTACTCTCCTCAGCAAGAGAGTCACTTTTCCTCCAGTATAGGGTGAATAACTCCCATATGGAGATTTTCTCCTGTGCTCAAAAGCAAAATATAGAGAATCAGAGCAATATGATCTTTCCTGCTGTTTTTCAAGGGTGTCTTCAAATCAGATGAATGCTTATCACAAAGTGGATATTTGGGGCCATGTTCTGAACATCCTTTTAACATATTTAGAGTTGTGAAGAAAAGAGGAGAATCCAAGGGAGCAAATCTTACCTTGCTCAACAAGGCCTGGACATTGGTGGAGGGACAGAGCTGGCCTGGAGAGTGCCTCACTCTTTTGAAGAATATGCTAAGAAGGATGCAGCCAGACACTGTCTCTGCCTACCTTTACTTACCTTACAAAGCCATTTACAGTACT
>PVJA010050813.1:0-13126 GCA_004027025.1 Myocastor coypus | reverse complement strand
AGGTTTCAGTCCATATTCGGCTGGCCCAAGGCTGAGTGGAACAGAGCAGAGAGCATCCAGTTCATGGCGGCGGAACAGCAACAAAATGGCGGCAGAGGTAGCCAACCAACACGGCAGAAGAGCAGCAGCAACAGCTCGAGCTCTAGTCTGTCTCTCTGTTTCTCTTTATATTACATTCAGGCTCTCCGCCTTAGCTCCCACCCTAGGCTACACCCATAATCCCAGAAGTACTTCCACCCATAATCCCATCAGTACTAAAACCTATAATCCCAGGGATCACGGATCAAGTCTCAAACTCTAGAAGTCCCCGCCCAATGACTCCATGAGGCTTTGGGGGGACAACTAGACATAAACCATAACAGATTGGAAGGTGGAGAGTTTGGTGAGGATGTAGAGTGAATCATGGGGATTAGCTGTGCATATTATTTTACTCAGAATAGTCTCTTCCTTAATTTCCATGGTTTACCCCTGTGGGTTTTCCCCATTTAAACAGTAACTAGCCACTGTAAACTGCCACTTAATACGATTAGTTCCTCATGTCAGAAACAGAAAGGGAAGTTAGTCTTTCACTTTTACCTTCTAATTGATGCATATGGTCACCATGCTAGCAAGAATTTCTGATTTGTAGTTAGATAAATAGGATTCTTCTCTCATACATTTAAACAAAAACAATAAGAGTTTTCATGTCCAAGACCTCATTGTTGAATGCAGAAAGTTTGCTAAAAGCCACGTGGAGCTTCAGGCATGGGACAAGATGGTAAACATAGTGGTCACAATTTGGTTGTCTATGACTCTTGCATTAAATAAGGTATTTTAAAGCTTGTATTTACAGTATGATCATATACACAAACAAGAATGTCTTTGTGACAAGTTGGCCTCTGCTCAGAAAACATTTTAAAACCAGAAAATGTTTTAGGACCTTGTGTAGATTTTCTATGCAGTCATATTCAGGTGTACTATATAAATCAAAATAGTATGTTAAGTACTGACTTCATAGATGTACCTAATGAGATTAATTATTGCCTAATACATTATATTAATATACACATTATGTCTAATACATTAATTGTTGAAAAACTACATTTGTATAGGTTATGCTATAAATTATGTTAATAGACTAGCAAGAGAGGGCAATTCATTCATATAAATATATAAGCTGAATCTGGAGAGGACATGGACTGCTGAAAATCGCTGACAGGCACTGGCAAGGCCTCTTTCTCCTCTAGTGGCAAAGACCAGAGCTTATGAAGAATAGATATACTTGTGCTTTTGCGTTTGGCTCTCTGTTTTATCCTCTGGAATGGAAAAGGAGGACTAAGGGGACAGTACATGAGGGCTCCTTGCTGCTGGAGAATCGGGATCTCAGAGCAGAGGTAGAGTCTCTAGGAATAGAATAGCAAAAGAAGCTAGGTGAGATCTTGGTTGGTGCCCTATTTGAAGAAGCAAGAAATGGCACTCTAGGTCAATCAGAATTGTCTCTTACTATGCTAAAATGTATGTAAGACTGTGGTGTTTTCTATACAAATATGATAGGTCAGAATTCAAAGCTTGCCAGGCACCTTGCCCCACTCTCCCTCTTAGCGTTTTAGGCACCCTGTCTGCAAACTCACTCCCCCTTGGCCCCACGCAGAACTAAACCCCAAAATCACAGAACAGGTCCACCTGCCTTTGACCTGGACAGGCAACCATGGAAACTCCTTTGTTAACATCAAAGGTCCCCTACAGACCAGGTAGCCCTGCCAAGATTAGCTCTCCCACAGCTGTTACAGCCAGCACCCCTCAGCCTATTAGCTATTACCTGGCTGTTCCAGACCATGGTTACCCTCCCCGAAAGATCCTATAAAGTCTCCTGCCCCACTTTGTTTGCTGCTGTCTTGGTCCACTAGACAGCCAGCCTGCTTGATGCCCCCAATAATTCTACTTGCGTCAGAATGCCTGGCCTGGTTGATTGCATGGGTTCAGACCTAACAAAATGTATTAATAAATTTACATGGGACTTTTTGTTGCTGATGTTGTTTTGTCTCTAAAACTAAGACCAGAGATCTCCACCTCCGAATTAGATTATAACCAGAAGTCATGTTGCTTGCTTACTGATTGTGAGATATTATAGCCACAGAGATCTGTAAAGAATAAAAATGAGACTGATTGTTAAGGATTAAGCAGGCCCGACCTTTTGGAGAGTATGGGATCAGAATAATCATGTTAGATGTAGCAGTCTTTTAATGGGACAAACTAAGTGAGCCTGCTATGTCTATATGGTGATGACAGTGACTTTGTCAGTGCAACTGGAAAGCATTAAAGTATTGGCTTAAAAGGCTGAATTTATCACTACTCTGGTACTGCCCTTGATGTCAGATATATAGCGTTCGCACACAGTGGATATCTTCTCTTGGGGCCTTCTTAGGTGGATTCTCCTAAAACTTACTACTACACTCTACCCAAACTTTTCTCATCTATATTCTGTTATAGGAAGAAAGAGTAGCATGGGGTTTAAGAGGAAAGAACATAAAAAGGGAAAAATAGGCAATAGTTTAGAGAGAAAAATTTGCTAAATGTTTATAGTATGTAGCAAACATGTTTATGAGTTTAACGCTTTTTCAGTTAATTCTTTTTTCCCTCTAATTCTTGCAGTACTGAGATTGAACCCAGGGGTACTGCAGTGAGCTACATATTCAGATTATAAAACAATTTTTAAAAAAATATTTAGAGACAGCATTTTGCTAAGTCATTAAGTTACCTGGGTGGAACTTGAACTTCCAATCTTACCTGAGCTGCTCAATCTCTCAGCACCAACACACTTGGCTTATGATTGAATCCTTCTGACTATACTGTGTTTCATAGATGAAGAAAGAGCTTAGCTGAAATTTTGCCAGAGGAGATGTAGACCTAGATTTTGAACGTAGATGTTTCTGCCATAAAAATACCTTTTCTCATTATATCACTTCTGCCTTACCCTTACTGAGTTCCTCTTTAATAGTATGTTTCAGTAATCCCTGTTGAGTATCTTCTGTCTCATGACTAGGATAAGGATACATCAGGAAATGGTTATGACACCATGTGCTTACTGCTGTAATAGTGGTGCTCACGGAGGAGGGTGACAAATGGAGGAATGCAGACAAGTTAACAGTTCTGCCTGGCAGAGAACACAGAGGATCACGTGGTCTGGGAAAACCACAGAGAAGGAATGCCATTTAAATAGCCCTTAGAGAAAAGGTTAAGGGGCCATACATTGAGAACATACAAGGAGAAAAAGAAGAAATGCTTTAGCACCAGGGAGTGGGAATGTAAAAACCAAATATTGAAAAGCTCACCTGATTTTATGGCTTTTTATGATGCAGCCCCTGCAAATATAAAGGGTCTCTGATGATATGCAATAAGAGAAGAGGAGTCTCCATGCAGGGGAAACCGGATGAGAGAAGTGGAGCTGTAAAATGTGTTGATGGGGTGAATATGTCTCTACAAGGGACACTTGCCCTAACAGTTCTCCAAGCCTAGCTTCCTGGGGGCCTGGGATAATAGCAGAAGACAGGAGCTTCTAGAAGAAAAATAGATACAGAAAGGGCTCACTCCCCAGTATTAAGCCTTATTTCAAAACTCTACAAGAACCTGGTGAGCTTCTTTGCCTTCACCCAGGAGCCAGCTGAAATGGACTCAGCTGGTAAGATTCTACCAGGCTGAGACACTCAGCTAGAAAGAAAGGGGTGTATTCTTTAAAAGTCTTTTGGGTAAAGGGAAGGATGGTAACTTTCAGAAATTCATTCTTGGGACTGAGGATTTGACTTAGCAGTAGAGTGCTTGCCTAAAAAGCTAGACGCTCTGGGTTCAGCCCTTGACACCAAAAATAAACTAACAAACAAAAATATGCCTCTCCAGAAATTTATTCTTTGTGATAAGTGTTGGGAAAGAAACCTGTTTAAACGGCAGAGAGAGTTTTGTTTAAGATTATAAAGGCCGTATTTGGAATCATATCACTTTACTCCTCTCATAAGGCCATGGGGGGAGCTATACGTGCCCCCGAAGAGTCGTGCGTTTGCTTCTTCTTTCTGGGATGAGACTGTCAGTAACATCTTCCCTTGCAGGTGTTATGTCTGTTAGAAGGGAAAAGTGAACCTTCTTTCAGTCATTTCCCCAAATGCTCTGTCATGAGTGGCTATAAGCATTTTGGGCTTCATACTCTGGTAGAAGTTTATCAAGGTGGCTCTGCCTCATCTTAGCTGTATGGCTAAGTTCATCTACTAAGCCAAACCTCAGTTTCCTCACTCATCAGATGAGAATGATGCCTGTTACCTCAGAGGGTCTATGTGAAGCTCAGATTAGAGAAAGAGAGCAGAACTGATGGGATACTTACAGTGTACAACCAGGTGCCACTCTTCCTAAGTGCTGTGCTTTCATTTACTCCTTTTTCTTGGTTTTGTTTTATTCTGAGACAGGGTCTTGAAATGTGGTTCAGGCTAGTCCATTACATAGTCCAGGCTTGCCTTAGAATTGTGGTAATCCTCCTGCCTCTGCCTCCAGAATGCTGGAATTGCCAATGCTGGCAATTTATTTAATTTTTGAAACAGTAACATAAACCTAGGTGACATAATTATTTACACTTAACAGATGGCAAAGCTGAGGACTAGATACATTGAATAAGTTTTCCAAAGTCACATCAGCATTTAAGATCTAGGATTTTAACCCAGAATTTAAGGCTTCCAAGATCAACACTATTTTGTTATCTTGCATTACTTCCCTCTGAAGGAATATGCAAACAAAACAAAGCAAAGCAAAACAAAGCAAAGCAAAGCAAAACAAAACAAAACAAACAAACAAAAAAAAACCCAGCTGGACCCATTGGCTGGTAGCTGTAGTCATAAGGTGAAGATTAGCTGGTAAAGAAACACTGGATTTGATTTGAGCGTGGTGTTTAGTTTATTCTTCCCTGCCTTCAGTTTGGAAACCTGATCCTGCTTCAATGATATTTGGACTGATGCTTGCTTTCTTCTCTAATTCAATTACATAACTACAGTTAAAATATCTACTTCTTCCATGACCTGGGCAAGTACTGAGGAAAGACAATCCTTTTAAATCACTATTTTCAAACACATTCATTCCAACCTCACAGAACATTGTCCCTCTCTCACAAACACATTGTTCTGCCATGTTGTCACCAAACTTTTCGAAGGCATTCTCATAGCTCAAACAAATCAAAAAAGTCAGTGTCCTCTGTGGCAACAGGTGCATCTCTGGCTATTCCTTGGAGTGATTTTTCATGCACAAGCATGTGAATTCTAGTTTCGTCAGCTATGGGCCTTGAAGGTGATGTTATAAAACTTAAAAAGAAATCTTGATTCTGACTGTCATATATGTTTCTTTACCATTTTCAGAGTTTCTGTCAAAGGTCCCAAGAATGAAAGAGGAAGACAACCTTTAGTCCAAAACCTACTGACATTGTTTCCATCCTGTAAAAAGCTAGCATGGGGAAGTTCAATAAGCATGTTGGGTCTTCCCTAATATATCTGTGATAGCCTGCACGGTGTGTGATCAGGCCCTTGGCAGAACCCTCAGGAAGGAACTTCTCCAGCTAAGCTCCAGCCTGTCATCTCTCTTGAACCTGGCACCGAAAGAATTGGTCCTTAACCTGTTTGCATCTCCATGTCAGTCAGGGATAAACATCATTCTTGATAAAGGGATTTTAAGTTTTGTCTCTAGTATTTCATTTGCAAAAGGAATTTTATTAACATTCATAAATAAAGTGTTCCACATACTGTCATCTATCTCTCTTCCACCTAACTTATCCCAGATTTTTCCAGGGATTGTCTGAAAATGACTCACATTATTACCAAACAACTTCTACATTGTTCTTACTGGTTTCTAAATAGAATCTTGATTTTGGTTAAGCCAGTGATAGGAATTTGTCCTTATTCACTCTTATGAAACAAACAAGTAAAAAAAAAAAAGAAAAAAGAAACTAGAACAATTCTTGACATCCACAGTCAGATCTTTGCTTTATAATATCACTGCCTAGGAAATGAAATTGTTCTGCAGATATTTAAGAGCCTATTGAGGCAAGTAAAATAGTTACTGTCCCATTAAAACTGGATATTTCAACCTCAGCACTACTGACCACTGGGGCTACGGATAATTCTTTGTTATGGATGCTGACCTGTGTATCAGAAGATGTTTATTACTATCCTGTTCTACTCACCAGATGCTAGTAGGACTCTCATCACCCCCCCCCCATTTGTAACCATTGACGATGTCCACATTTGTCAAGTGTTCTTAGCTGGTAGGTGTGGCAGTTGGGAATTGACTCCTGTGAGAACTACTGCATTTAGAATATAATGACACTGAGAGAATTTGAATAAGTCTGCTGAGATCTGTAGTGACACAGGCAGGACTGCAAACACTTCTGATTTTGAATGCTCACCTACTTAGTTCCCTACACCACCACCCTGCCCAGTGATCTTCCTTCTTTCTCCTTTGCTTTCTAATAGCCATGCCCAATGCACATCTGCCATCCACGTGGTGTATACACCCTTGCCTGTGCTCATGTCCAGGAACTCTGCATTCCTGTTTCAGAACACTTTGGAACTAACCCTTCAGACAGGAATTATAGAAAAGAAAAATACATCTGTGTCATCACAGTAACTGTCTCTAAGCCCACTGGTACTTTGGTGCTTTTGAGCTGAGTTCTGAGCTTGGAGTAACATGAGTTCAGACTGGGGGTTCCCTATGTAGGTGACCCTCTTTTCCTTATAGAGCTCAGCAGCCTGCAACTTCAGTCATCTCTGTCTATGGTCTCTCATGTGTCTGTAATAAGTAGACTGTGCAAGGTTCTAAGGGATAAATAAATAATGTGATAAGGCCCCAAAGTACTTCTCACCCATGAGCTGTTGTGAAATACAGGTGACACCTAGAGCCACAACTAGCCACGTGTGTCTCTATTTTCTTGCCCATCCTACAGTCATTATCAAATTCTCCGAAATTCTCCCCATTATCAAATTCTCCCCATTTAGCCACTTCTGTTGGGAGCAATTAAGCCACCAGAAAGGTGTGAAGATGTTCATAGACTGTTCATATAAACTCTTCCATGCTCAGCAATATTTTCTTCATTACTTCATAAATACATGAATATTTATTACCATGAGGGGAAAATGCTCTTCTGTTTACATGACAATAGCTGAGAAAAGTGATAATAAACCTGAGAGATTAACGGGACTCAGGAGAGAGTAGCTTGGGGACAGTAAAGTAGTGTCTGTAAAATGTTAAAACCACTGTCATCTAAAGATGACATCCTAATTCTTTTAGGATGTCAGAGAAATGTGAAAGGGTATTGTGTTAGTAGCAAGTAGCCAGAGGGAGTTTTAGATTGCAGTGTATAACTAACATTTGCGTACTATTCACACAGCAATAGTTTGTAAACAGTAGTACTAGTTATCAAAACTAGTATGATATCTAGTAGTACTAGATATCAAAAGCATTTGTGCACCCATACACTGGGCTTAAAGATCCAGAAAAGTGAATATTCACTGATATTCACTCAAATCTGACTTGGAACTCAACTGGCTAATTTTGTCCCCACTTCTCTACAAAGAATTGTTGAACTTTTACTCATATTGTTATGGCTCTTCTCTGTCTCTAAGGGACATTGTCCCTGTAGCACCTACACCTTTCACCCTCTTCAATTATCTGGTTTTGTTCCCATAGTGAGTAGTAAAATGTATGAATTAGTAGATGATCCATAAATGATGGCTGAATGAATACTGGTCAGACAAGATGAAAAGTGTTTTTGTTTTATTTAACCAGGCAGGCTCTGTGTTAGCACAGGGGACTAGAAATATCTTAAAGAAATGCAACTGGGGAGATAATTCAGTGGCATAAGTGCCTGCCTGGCAAACACAAGGTCCTGAGTTTGATCCCAGGTACCCTAAGAAGTGCTGCCCTTTCTTCTCAATGATCTGACGTGGCCAGCACACTTATTACTCACTCATTAGATTAGTTGTCAGCCATTTGTGGGACTCTGAACAAGAAAAAAAAAAAAAAAGGAGTATAATGTGATATCATTCTTGTCTTGATACAGTGATCCTGACCCTACTCTCTCATCCATACACACTTTCCAGGTTCTGTAAGTTGGTACTGGAAGGAAAAGTGAGAGTTTCTTTGGTGACATGGCATGCAGGAATAGTATGGACACGTCTTGGAGTAGGTAGGAGGGGTGAGAGGGAATCCCTCCCAGCAGGCAGCATGGCTAGACAGGGGTGACAGTGGTATAAATATCATGGGAGAGGTAAGGGAGTGTCTGCTTACCCCACACCTCTCCATACTCAGTATTGTGCAGATAAGTAGTTAACTTGGCGTCTGAAGTGGCCTTATTCCAAGCTGCTGGAGGGTTTAGCAAGAAGGAAGCTGGAGGAACTGGAAGGTGGACGGCACAGTATAGACCAAGTGCAGAAGCTGGTGAGGAAAAGGAGCTTACCTTTGAGTAGCAGGGATCCTCCAAGTGTTAAATGTAGGTGTCTTAGAATGTTTCCCTTAATAAGTGGAGTGCAAGCCTTGGGTGGAAAGGGGCCTCAGGGAGAAGTTGAAGGAGGCTTTCTGTATGGGAAGCATTCAAGGGGTGGAAGCTGTTGTGCTCTGTGATTTGCTGGGGAAAAGTCACAGGTGTCCTGGGTCACACATGTCAGGATATCAGTGTAGTTTTAAATAGCTTTCTCTTTCTCTCTTGGACCTTCAAATTGATTTCAGAGTTAACTCTGACTAACTAGTTGCTATGATTGGCTTAGTATTCAGTTAGGTTTGAAGTCTTGTAATTTCTACCCAAATAATTTCCAACAGTTTATGACTCATACATTTCAAGTCATAAATGAAAGGGATCAAGGTGACTGTGGAGGCCTGTGATCTTGGTATAGGTTCTAGTGCTGCTGAGTTTCAACCACTAGCCTTCTGGAGAAGCCCTGGTGCCCCAGATCATTACAGACCTTCAGGATATGCCTTAAGTAGAGCCACATCCTTTTAGACTTAAGTTTATTACCTTCTATAGAGTAACATTTTGTCAACTATAGTTTTTTTTTTTTTAAATGTACCTAAGGGGCTGGAGAGATAGCTCAGCAGACTAAGCATCTGCTTATGCAAGCACAGGGACTGGGTCCAGTCCTTAGCACTGTAGGACACTCAGACCCCACCTCCAGGCTTGCTGAGCTGGCCACCAAGTCCAGGTGTGGTGGTGCACATCTGTAATCATGGCACTGGAGAAGCTGAAAATACGAGGATCATGAGTCTGAGTTTCATAGTGAGACCCTGTACCAAATAAAATAGATGAATAAGTAAACTTGAAAGATTTGGGAATAGATTTTAATAGGTGGAAGTTGGATGGAGAACAAAAAGTTCAAGGTGGAGAAGGCACAGATTTCATGCAATTTCATATAAGACTAATGCAGATTAATTCAATTTGCTGATTATTTTCAGAGCATGTACTGCATGCAACATGTGGAGCCTTGTCTTTTGGTCATCAGACTGGACAGCCCATGCTCTGCATCACCAGCAAGAGTCCCCACCTTCTAGGAATATTAAAATGGATTCATTAGTGACCAAGAGAACAAGCTCAATATAGGACACAGAGGATTTGGTAGCATGGGGACCATGGGAAGAAAGAGAGCTCAGGCCAGAAACCTGTGGTGACAGCAGCTCTGCCAGCATAAAAATGTGAACGTTGCAAAGTCACCCAGGGTGAACAAGGTGATTATTAGAGATCTGTTGTCTCTAATAAATCTATCCGTTAAAAGTCAAGTGAGGTACAGAGTGTTAAAGAATTGAAAATAAATATAGAAGGTGTATGTATTCTGGGCATCATTTAATTATTGACAGACTGAGAATCAAAATCAAAGCCATTTGATTTAACCACCAAGTGCTTAACTCTGTGACCCTTTCTGAAACTTTTCCTTTTTGTCCTAGAATTGGCTTCACTGGGGAAATATGGGTGTTTGCTGTAGATACTGTGAATGCCTCTGGATTCATAGAGGTGATGGAACAAGGACTCTGATAAGTGGGTGGAAAGTCCTAAATTGCATGAGAATACAGTTCCTGAGAATCTGAAGATTCCTGCCACCTCTTTGAAAATTGGCTCACACCCTGTATTTTAAATTGCATGGTATATCATATATTATCTCAGTGGACTGGCCTTATGTTTCCAGTCCCAGTTTAGAACTGGATGGTCTTAAGACATTCAGAAGGACTTACTTTTTTTCCTATAAGATGGATATATTCAGGCCTTGCTTGAGTGGAATTACACACTGTAGAATTAAGGTAATCACAGACTGAGAGATTGAAGCATTTAATTTTGGCAGGGAACTCATAATAAGAAATCTCCCCCCAACAAAAAAAAATTTGCTATTAACAGACTAAAAATTCTTAAGAATTTTAGGCAACTTTCTGTTTGTTCTGCTCTCAAATTCATTATTCACATTTTTGTGATGGCTGAAAATTGACAGAGTCAAAGGAAAAGCTCTTTGGTATGCCCTTGTTCTGGAAATCAAAAGAAACGTAAGTGTCTACTGACTATGTTGATGACTTTATATGTATGTATTGGCTGCTATTGCAATTTTAACATCAGACAGCAAACCTGAGAACAAGGATGTTTTTTAAGCAGGTAGTATATTTTGTCTAGGGCCACTAGGAGGTGTGTGGTACAAAAAGAAGCTGTAGCTCTTGATTGACTTCTTAAGTGCACCTCCTGTGAAAATATGGGGAGACTACACAGAACCAATTTTACTTGGTGAGGAGAAAAGTTCCACCATAGAAATGAAACCGAACTTCACCCCTGAGTAGATTCCTATAACAAACCCACTATGAAATTACATGCAAGGGTTAGTTAGGATTGAGACAGGGTCTCTCAATCTGTCATTCCTTTGTTAGGATTGGTAGTGGTCCTGATGAAGTGCTGTCTTCTCTTATCATCTTTTACTTTTATGGCTTCCTCAGAAAATCCCAGGTCTCCAAGGTAGCCTTCCACCCTCATCAGAGACTGTAACCTTGGAGGTAGGAAACATTTGTTCAGTTTTGTCATTTTATGACACCAATGTTCACTCACCCTCCTACACATTCACATTTGCTGCCTCCTGATGGCTTTTTCCAACATTAAGCAACCATCTTTTAATGTGGCTTTGGCTGAGCTTGTCGCTTAGGAAGTTATTGTGCCAGGGCATCCTATCTTAGCCACTTTGGCCACTTCAGAGAACTGAGCTCATCCACTCCAGCCATGTTCATAAGACTCTGTGCATCACACCATGTGGCCTGAGGGCCAAAACCATGTCTCTGGGACAGTCTGGATGCCCGAGGCCAGGCTCCTCCTTTGTAGAGCTAGATATGCCCTGCTTTGAAAGGCAGGTATCCAGACAAGCATAACAGCCTGGACATATACATGGTATTTTCCAGATAGTCATCTGGGAAATGATAGAACCTATTCCAAAAGTAGACTGTGATTAAAGGGATTGTGGAAAGCATCATTTAGACAACGAAAGGAGCTGAATTTTCAGGTGCGCATTTTAAAAAAAGTTTTATTTATTTATTTGGTACAGGATGTTACTATGCACTCAGACTCATAGCAATCCTCTTATTTCAGTCTCTCCAGAGCTGGGATTATAGGCATGCACTACCACTCCCGTTTTCACTGGCCAGCACAGCCCTTGGCTCTGGGGCCCACACAGCATGAGATCCTAGGAATTGAACCCCGATCTTTGCATGTTCCAGGCAGGTGCTAAGCCTGCTGAGCTATCTTCCCAGCCTCCAGGTCTAATTTCTATCAAACATATTAGCCAATTTAGTTATACCAGTAAGATTCTCCAAGGCAATCTAAAATTATAATACATCCATCATCCCCCTTTGTTGAAATGTCAGTGATAGGTTCTGTGAAGTAGGGACCTGGGAGCATTCTTCAGCTGAGGAAGTTGAGTTACAGAAATTTATTTGTGGCATGGAACCAGAAAGTGAGGTAAGAGATAGGTTTTGAAGAATGCAACCTTAGCTGTGAAGCTCCTGGGTTACTCCTGGGCCCAAGATGTAACCTTTCACCTGATACAGGCAAAAGTGGAGGTATGTAAATGTGTAAGAACATCAAAGATTTGTGTATGATCCACATGGCTTATATCATCACAGGATATAACTCTCACTGTGTCATTTGTTCCTTCTGTAAACTCAGTCAAATACTAGCTTCCAAAAATAGCTTTAGAGACCCCCACTGCTCCCCAAACTGAACATTCTGCTTAGGGATAGGCAATTCCCAAGGCAGCTAGGCCTTACTCAGATTATCTAGCTGATGATGCAGTAATAATTATCAGTGGCTTGACTGTTTTTGTATTTCATTCTTTGTGCTAGGTAGGCAAGCAGGCTACTAGAAGTTTAGAAGAAATTGAAAAGCCTGTTTCTAACCTTTTACCCTGTTGCAGTATTTCTCTTAATGTGAAAGAAACTTGGCAGTGTTTCAGAAGAGAGGTATAATAGAGTGGGAAATACACATTTTGATGTGACTTTTTTTGTACAAATATCAAAGTCAGGAAAGCCAAATGAAATAATTATTCATTACCTCTAAGAACCACAAATTAACCTTTTCAGCTCCTTGAACACCAATATTGTCTCTCTGCTCTTTCCCTGTGGACTGGACAGTGACATCTGTGGCATATGGTCTTGGTACATTAGTTTTATGTGTGTTTTAAAGGCACTGAGTCCACCTCCCTTTAAACCTTTCTACTTTAGCAGTCAACCTACTATAAAGCTACTTTCAATTACATAGAGATCCATCAATACGGGTCTGCTCTCTGCTTTCAGAGCTGGGAGAGCTATGTAACAAGGTATTCCTGCTAATGCCCAAAAACTAGGAGTGTGGGATTTCCAGTTCAATGCAACATCACTGAAATGTATTTCCTAGGCTATTTTCTTATCCCTCACATATACATCAGAGCAAAATATGGAGCTTTTGTAATTAAGACCCAAGTTGCTATCAATCTGCTCACATGATAGGCAAAAATGATTTGGTTCTTTTCTTATGTGTAACAGAGCCACTGTGTCATTGTGGTGTTCACTTTGTTATTCGAAAAAAAGCATCCAATGATAGCCATTTATAATATTATGTTTTTTTTTTTTTTTTTTTTTT
>PVJA010050812.1:0-13116 GCA_004027025.1 Myocastor coypus | reverse complement strand
CAATAGGGAGGTGGGTCATGCCCACACACTGTACTCTGTAGAACGACTGGGAGGACAATATGCAATATGTCAACTTTCAAAGAAAAGAAAGGGGAAAAGAAAAAAAAAAAGAATAATGTTGATTTAGAAGGGTTAATGTTTAATTGTTTGATCAATCTTATATACCTATATGTATTAATCTAAACTGATCTGATGATCAAAATATGTAATACAACCCGTGTTAAATTTAAACAATAAAAAAAGAAAAAGAAAGAAAAGGCCAATTCCTTGGCAGCCCACTCAAGTCCCTCCTGTCCCTCTCTCGGGTAAAAGCTTTCCTTCCCTCAATAAATACATTCTGGTCTTAAAAAAAAAAAAAAAAGATAAATATGAAGAGAATGCATATCCTTCAGGTGTCAATTATCAGTGCGAAGCACCCATCCTAGATACAACGGAGGTTGGTACTACTACATGTTTTTTTCTGTGATTCATATGGCCTGCCTCTTGAATTTTGGTGAAAATTTAGTCTTACCAAAGCAGGTCTTAAAGAGCAGTGATCCTTGAACTCACCCTGCCCCATAGTTATAACTTCTTGTTTTAACACAGATAAGGTTGGCACCTGTGTCCTATATAAACAGTTTATGTCATCTTGTTTATAAGGCTCTGTCTCCTGCAAGGCTAAGTTATTAATGGCTGTGTCCTGCCTCTGTACCCCTACTCCACCCCCATTTCTAAAGACCCTCTCAGCCAAATGTGTAAAACCAGGACCTTTCCTTTGTTCTAACGCCCAGAATCTTGGACATAAGTTCAGCTGAGTCGATGTGCATCTAAAATCCTGGAAATCCTTCTTTTTCTTCATTGGTTTCTCTGATCTCTTGGTTTCTGCAGCAGTGCTGCTTATTTTATTTAATTTGTAGGTTAATCTGATAATATATGTTCTTTGATTCCATACTCACTTCCAGAATAAAATCAACACAAAAGAGCAGCTTCTTCAATCTAGGACTTTGTTTTCTTATGGGCAGATCTTTAGCCCAAAATTTCTAACCCATGCTTGCTCATCCATTGTGACATGAGCTAATTGGTGTGTGCGGTTTAAACAAAAGGCTGCATCTACTTCTCAAGCTGGTACTCAAGTAAAGCCATATTCCATCAGCCACACGCTATGTGGGCATATTCTTAGGATGAGATCTTACAGAAAGGTATAATGAAGCCCTTTAAAAAAAAAAAAAAAAACAAGTAAAGGAAGAAGACTGCAAAATTCACATGAATTACTGGGGCAGACCACGTAAGCTTTTAGTGTTGCAGACTGCTGCATCTGTGCACTGTCCTCTCTCCACCCAGCTTCTCTGTTGCTAGAATTGTAGAACATCATAGTGACAATATATGAATGTTAATAGGAATATATTATCATAAATTTAGTGTGCTAATTTTGATGGAAATTGACAGCAGAAGTTCATATAAAAGTGGCCTAAAAACTTGCATCAGAGAAATTCAATTTTAAAAATCCTAGTATCTTATCAACTATGTCCAAGTCCAAAGGGAAGCCCGAAGGGTGCTGAGTTTCAGAAGACGCTCTTTTCTCAAGGAGGGTCAGGGCAGATGGGAGTCAGCTCTGGAGGCTGCCCTGGGGAGGCGGCCTGTGAGTCTGTGTGGAGCCTGACACGGAACCAAGTCTCCTGTAGCATCTTCTGCCGGGCTTCTCTGATGCACAGCACCCCAGAAGGAGCATGCTGCCCCTCTTCAGATGACAGAACCACAGTCAGGCTGAGTGAATCACTGCCTCTCTCAGACCAGCCCTCGGTCCCCAGCCCCACATCTTGCTGATTGTAAGGCCCAGGTTTTTATAAGTCACTAACCAGTTTGTGGTAGCGGAGGAATTTGTGCCTTCTCATTCCTTTTCACCTAAGGATGTTTAAGAAGTAATCTGCTGAGAGTAGCCGGTAGTGGAGGCTGTGACCTTCCTGAGCAAGATTGCTAAAGAGAGGACACAGCAGTCCCTGCAGCCTGTGTGCACTCACAGATGAGCCAGATTAGCTTTGCAGATGGGTTTGCTAAACTATTAGATCCATGAAATTCAGAAGTCATAGCACGTGACCTTGACCTAGCACCGTGAAGGTCATCCGTCAATACGTTACAGAGCATGACAAGTAGAATTTAGGTTTGAAAATACTGCACAGCTGGATCAATAGCTGCTTGAAGGACAGCACCTGAAAGGTGATGAGTGTTACCTGGAGGTGTATTTCAGTGGCTTTTGACATGGCCTTGTGCTGTACCTTGCAGTAATTTTTATCAGATGTCTACAAAAAGGTCCTGATGACCCAGAAATTTTATGGACAGAGCCAGTAAGTGAATTAGGAACATAGAACTGTCTTCACGGGCTTCTGTAAGCAGAAAGGAAGGGGGCCTGCTCTCAGGTTTAAAAACTGAAAAGCACATGTGGCACATGCCTATAATCTGAGCGTTCAGGAGGCTAAGGCAGGAGGGTTGCCTGGAGTTCAGTTCAAACCTGGGCCACATACTGAGTTCAAGGCCAGCCTGGACCACACAGCAAGACCCTTTCTCAAAAACTAAAACAAAACTATGTAAAAGCTCAATACAGGTACATCTCTCAGGCTTTCACAGACCGCAAACTGGTCAAGCAATGGCCGTGATGCATTCAGATGGCTGACACTGACAGAAGTTTTACAAAATGCTATACGTGGTTTCAAGGTAAATCCTGAAAGGATTTGACCTTGTGAGATACAAAAGTTACATGTTTTGTCATATAGGTCTTGCTTCAACTTGGCCTTAACCATCCAGCAGAAAAGCTTAACCACAAGGCATAAAAAGTAAAGACAGATTAATATGCTGAGATGTAAAAGGCTCGAGTCAACAACTTCCGACATTGCCAGTTCTGCTGATAACCCACTACTATTATGGAATGTTGAACTACACAGTGAGCTACTTTCTCTTTCAGCAGTTCTCAACCTGTGGGTCGAGATCCTGGCAGGGGTCAAACGACCAAAATACAGGGGTCACCTAAAGCCATTCCGAATCATAACTGTAGCAAAATTACAGTTTTGAAGTAGCCACCAAAATTATTTTTTGGTTTGGGGTCACCACAACATGAGGAACTGTATTGCGGGGTCCCGGCATTAGAAAGGTTGAGAACCACTGTCATACATCAATGAGAAGAAATATTTGTACCAATAGTGTTTAGAAAAGTTATTATGTCTGTATCTCGTACTCTGAACAACTAACTACTATGGAGACAATATGCATTGTATTAATTATTGTGACTGTCTTACGTTTTGAAACTGTCTCATTGTTATTTCTTATTAAAAATAAAATTTAAAAAGTACAAGTACTGCGCAGAGGCAGTTCATGCATGGCGGCAGCCCATGTACTGGGACACCCCAAAGTTAGGACTTTTCTTTGCACACCTGAGGGCTCTGCAGCTACCATCATGCCACAGAATGAATATATTGAATTACACCATAAACCTATGGATACTGCTCGGATTACCATGAGAAAAAGAGAAAGAAGGACTCGAGAGGCTCCTGAACGTTCAAAGGAGGCAAAAAAAAAAAAAAAAAAAAAGACTGGCCTGAAGGATAAGCTCTACCACAAACAGCATTGTGCAGAGAAAATACAAATGAAGAAGACTATCCAGATATCTAGACACATGAAAAGAGAAACACCAAACAAAAAAAGATGAAAAGACTCCGCTGGAAGCTATACCTGCCTCCCTGCTGAACAGTGGACAGTTTTGTACAAAAGTACTTTCCAACATGATGAAACAAAAATGAAAAGGCAGGAAGAGAATGGTTACTAAAGCCTGCTTTGTTGGAGATGACTTTACAAAATGAACACCGAAATATGAAAGATTGATTAGCCAATGAGCTTACGTTTTAAGAAGGCCCATATAACACATCCTGAACTGAAAGCTACCTTTTGCCTGCCAATACTTGGTGTGAAAAAGAATCCTTCATCGCCACTGTATACATCGTTAGGTGTTGTTACTAAAGGCACAGTGATTGAAGTGAACGTAAACAAGTTGGGCCTTGTGACACAAGAAGACAAGGTTATTTGGGGTATGCATGCCCAGGTAACCAGCAATCCTGAAAATGATGGAAACATCAGTGCAGTCTCACTAGTTTGGCCAACATTCCATGCAGTTATTTGTTGCACTTATTGAAGACTATAGACCAATCAGGAAGACCATAACTTGAATACTGCTGAACAACTCTCATGACTGCATTTATCAAGAACACTATTAATTTGTAAAAAACATTAAAATGGCCCGGAGCCAGCGAGATAGCCCAGCAGTTTTTAGCACCTGCTTAAGCAAACTTAGGCAACCTCAGGGACCACGGTTCAATTCCCAGCGCCATATGCTCCTCCAGCCCCTCCCCCAGGGGAGGCTGAGCCGGCCATAAGATTAAAAAAAAAAAAAAACAAGAAATGCAAGCACAAATGAGAGAAAAATCATTTGAAGATTTAAATTTATTAGGTCTTATTAAAATTATTACTCTTAGATGTAAGAATTATAGTTATGCAAACCAAACTGAGTTCTTTTCTCCTTATAATCTGGCAGACCATAAAAGCTTTTACCAGTATTTATATAATCCTTATTCAGAGTGATATGCTTCAGGGATAAACTGTACCTGTATAGAGTGCTTTTAATCAAAGTACTAGGTACACATTATAAATTACAAAGTAATTTTAAATAGCCACCAGATATTCTTTTAATGTTTTTACCTTCTTTTTAGTCCTCATAGTAGTTATACAGAGCACAGGGTGTAGACATGATAAATTTCCTAATCATCATTGGTATAGAAAATTTCTTCTCTTTAAACTAAGAGAAAGTAGTTGTATACATAGTCCAAGGTTCCATAATTGCAGTGAGTTACTGGTAAAACTGGTAATGTTGGAAGCTGTTGATTTAAGCCTTTTAACACTCAGCATACTGACCTAGCTTTATGGGTTTTGTTTTGTTTTCCTTTTTTTAAAGACTAAAAAGAGCAGAAACAAAGATAGCAGAACAGTAACAAGTAAGAGTACATATAGTACAGAATTTCAAAACCAGAAAAATTTAACAATGGTTATATTACATATTTTCATCATCGGATCAGTTTAGATTAATAGGTATAGGTATATAAGATTGATCAAACAATTAAACATTAACACTTTCAATAAACATTAATTTTTTTAACAATTGACACACTTGCATAGTGTCCTCACAATGTAATACAGAGCACAGGGTGTGGGCATGACACACCTTCCTATTGATATTGGTAAGGAAAGAAATAAAAGATTCTTCTCTTTGAATTAAGAGGAAACAGATGCATACACAGTCCAATGTTCCACAATTGCAGTGGGCCACCTGTGAAACTGGCTATGTTGGAGGCTATTGATCCAAGACTCCTACAGCTCATCACACCAGTCTAGCTCTGCATTTCATGCCTCGTAATTAAGCTTTTCCACTGGGTGATCAAAGGCAAATTAAAGCAAGACCTGTATAACAAAACATTCATCTTTTGTATCTTCCAAGGTCAAATCCCTTCAGGATTAACTTTGGAACCATGTATAGTGCTTTGTAGAAGTGTTGTCAGTGTCAGCCTTCGAGATAAGTCATGGCCATTGGCCATTGCTTGACCAGTTTGCTTTCTGTGAAAGCCTGAGAAAATGTTTTTCTCTGGGTGACTCTCCTTAGACACACTATAGTTCATTTATCCCTTTCCTCTGAGGTCGCACAATTTCCTTGACCAGAAAATTTGGGACACCTCTGAGTTACAGGATATTACAGCACAGGTTCTCTTATGTCCTGAGTCCTTAAAGACCTTGAAGGGCTAGGACCAAAATATTGGCTATCCTCATGGCCCTTCTTTTTCTCCAATTTTTGGTCTGTTAACTTACATTCTCAACCCTCCAGTAGAAAAGCTTCATTATACTATTACTCTATAACACAGGTAATTGAGCTGATCATCACTGGCTTTCTGAATATCAAACATCTTTGACTTAGCTGGGAATTGATATTTTTCAATCATTGATATTCTAATAATGAAGTGACTGGAAGCAGATAAGAGAGGAAACATAGCAGGAGCAAAACCATGCACTTATGTACACAGGATGAATCAGATATTGATGCCAAGAACCTTCCAAAGGTTCATCACATTGATCATAGCACCATGTAACACTAAAACTATGCTTGGAATGCATGTCATTCTCGTCTTTTTGATGTATATTGCTCCCAACGTAAACTTAGTTACTGTTATACTCTCTCTCAAGTAAATGGTTGGTTAACAAAAAAAAAAAGAAAAGTATTAATTGAGAGTAAGATTAGACTGGGCCAAATGCCATAGGCTTGACAGGCTACTATTTTGTCTATCCTTGGATTTCCAAATGTCTGCGTAAAAACTGTGCAACTGCTTATATCACATTCTCTGAAGAGTTACTAGAATATCAATAATTGTCTAGCTTTATGTTTTATACCTTGTAGTTAAACTTTTCTGCTGAGTGGTCAAGGGCAATTTAAAACAAGACCTGTATAACAAAACATGTAACTTTTGTATCTTCCAAGGTCAGTCAAATCCCCTCAGGATTTACTTTGAAACCATGTACAGCGCTTTGTAACAACTATTGACAGTGTCAGCTGTCTGTATGAGTCGTGGCTATTGCTTGACCAATTTGCTCTCAGTAAAAGCATGAGAGAATGTTTTGTCTCTAGGTGACCCTCCTTAGACACACTATATACCTTCAATCCCTTTCCTCTATGGCCCCATAATCTCCTTGAATAAAAAATTTGGGAAACCACTGAGTTACAGGATATTACAGCACAGGTTCTGTTCTGTTCTGAGTCCTCACTGGCTTTGAAGGGCTAGGGCCAAAATATTGGCTATCCTTGTCACTCTTCTTTTTCTCTAATTTCTGGTCTGTAAACTTATATTCTTAGCCCTCCAGAAGAAAAGCTTAGTGGTACTATTACTCTGTAATGTGGGTATTTAAGCTTAACATCACTGTCTTTCTGAATATCAAACATCTTTGTCTTAACTTGGAATTGGTATTGTGCATCAATCATTGATATTCTAATAAATGTCTATTGAATATGATAAAAGCAGTTACATGTTTTTACACAGACATTTAGAAATCTAAGGATGTACAAAATTGTAGCCTGTCAATCCTATGGCATTTTGCCTAGTTTCTTACTCTCATTTAATACCCTTTTTTGTTTTCTTGTACACCAACCATTTACTTAAGAGAGAGTATAGCAGTAACTGAAATTACATAATGGAATATTACTCATTAATATTATGTTATATAATATAATGAGTAATGGAATATTACTCATTATAAAGAATGATAAGCTAGAAGACTTCATATATAAATGGATGTATCTTGAACATATAAGTGAAATAAACCAGACTTACATATGAAATATCGTATAGTCTCCCTAGTGTAAGAACTCAAAAGAATAAATAAAAATGGAAAGGCATAACACAGTTGAATGGAAATCAAAGACTTATAGGTTGAATAGTGAAGTGATTGGAAGCAGAAAAGAGAGGAAACATAGCAGGAGCAAAACTATGCACTTATATAGATGGGATGAATTAGATAATGGCCCTAAGAACCTTCAAAAGGCTTTCCACATTGATGATAGCAGTCTGTAACAGTAAGACTATGCTTGGAATGCCTGTCGTTCTGGTCTTTTAGATGTGTGCTGCTTCTCTATTTTTTTTTCATCAGTGTCTTCTTTAGAAGACAGTACTCAGTACTTCTTTCATTATAGTTATTTCTTTTTTTACTTCAGAAATTATTTCTGATCTGATTTCCTCTATACCTTTCTACAGTTATTTCTTTACTTTAGGTGCTATTATATCAGAGATTTCAGGTGTGCTATTTCCAATTTCTTCTATGCTACTGTCCCCTGCATTTGTCCTGGGTGGGCTCAGGATCTGAGAGCACATTTTGCTCCTTCTCTTTGTCCTTTTGTATAGCCCTGCCCTCTGACCTTTGGTGTAGAGCTTTGGCAGAGTTCTTACCTTAGCAGCAGGTCTGGATCTACCAAGTTCAAACTCATCCGGGTGGGTGTGGCTTGGGTCTGGCTGCTGAGCTCCACTTCTTCCTGCTGCAGCCCTTGGAGGTGAACCTGCTGTGCCACTCTGGCAAGATGTTCTGCTTTTGGATAGGCTGGTGGGTCTTGTCTCTAGCCTCTCTGCAGGGAGTTCTGTCAGAGTTTTCTACACTGGGCCTGTCTGATGGATGGAGTTCCACTCACTCACCAGACCTGGTTGCTGGGTTGAATGAGTTTATGGAGTGCCCTGGGTGGTCTCACTCACACACTGGACCTGGTTGCTGAGTCCAGTGAGTTTCTGGCACGCCCAGGGCGGTCTCACTCATGCAACAGGCCTGGTTGCTGAGTCCAATCCAGAAGTGTGTTTTGACACCATTGAAAAAGAGGATTTTCTTCCTTGTGGGTAAGTTCCTGGGGCAACCTGTAGCCTTTAGTACATTAAACATGTGTTGCCACATATCTCAATGAAAGTTTTCCAAAGCGTGTGTAATGATCATTTTTTAACCTTTTTGTTTTGTCGCTACAGAATGCTGAGATCTCTGTTTTTGAAGTAAATATACGCTTTGTTGGTGGACTGCTGTCAGCCTACTATCTCTCTGGAGAAGAGGTAAGATGAAAAGTAGTGTAAACATGTGAATTATAAAGTGTCTAAAACTTGTGCTTTTTGTTAAAATGTCTTTTGTGGTACATATTCAGAAGGGATCTATTATTTTCACATTTTAATAGCCCTCTAAGTTACATTGCATCTCTCATAATATGTGCTAATTAAATGAACGAGCTGAGTGAGTCTGGCAGAACATATGTCAGGCTGGAGAGATAGCTCAGTAGCTCAGGCGCCTGCCTGACAAGTGCATGGTCCTGAGTTCTATCCCCAGTACCTAAAAGAAAGAAATGTTAAGTGAAACCTTTAGGTAGCCCAGCTCCATTGCATGAAACCCAGTGTGACCAAGGCCCTAGGCTCGCGCACCTGTGCACATGGTAAAACGTTCAGCATCCAGGCAGGCTGGTGGGTGGTTTCTTTTTCTTTGAAAATTATTTTGATGTTAATATAATGCTAGCTTAATTCAAACTTCTTAAAATGGAGAAAGCATAGCAATGAGGTATGAAAATCATAGTGCTGGGGCCTGGCAGGATGGCTCAGTGGTCTAAAGTGCCTGCTTAGGAAAGCTTAGGTGGCTGCAGGGACCGCGGTTCGATCCCCGGTACCACATGCTGCGCTAGCCCTGCCCTCAGGGTGGGCTGAGCTGGCCATAAAAATAAACAAAAGTTCTGAAACAAGAAAAATAAAATAAAAATTTTTAAAAATTTTTCAAAAATTAAAAAAAAAAATCATAGTGCTTATGAGGTGAGATTCTGGCCTGCTGGGAACTTTGCATAGCCAGGGCTCCTGTGTCAGTGCTTTGTGGCTCCTCCAGGTTGGATGTGCAGTTAGTTATCTGCTGCTGGGAGCAAGCAGGAATTTTAATTCAGCTGCCTTTTATTTATAGGTTAAGAAAAGATTCTGTATCATGCTGATAAGGGCACTGACGCTATTTTCTTAAAAGGGTTTGGACTGCTTTATGAGTTATGTGAAGTGTCTGCCACGAGTTGCTGGAGTGCACCTTGCCTTTGACCCTGGCAGCTCTGAATCCTGACATTACGAGAAGCGCTCGATGCCACGCTCGCCGCAGCATCCCAGCTGGGGAAGAGCAGGGCTGAGTCAGGGTTGCTGTCCGTGCGTTTCTGCACTTCCGACCAACTTAGGCAGAGCCACAGAAGCTCACTGGGGACGACTGTTGGGCTTTGCAGCCACCCGCGGTGCTTTCCCAGCCGCTCCGCCACAGCCCTCCCCATCCGGTCTGCTCTCTTTAGAATTTATTCTCTTATCAAGTGTGTAGATGGCTTCCGTGTATGCAGATGGCCCTCTTGTCCCTTTAAGTGCTGCATTCTCTTCACCACGACCTCCGTCACCTTCAGAGCTGGGGTCCTGAGAACCTCTGCCCCTCCTGTCTTGCTCCAGTGTCCTCAAACAGTTTCGTTCACCCAGCTCAGTTTGGCCCTCCATGTGCTGAAGCCAAGGACTCCAGATACCGAAACAGACAAGCCTAGAATTCACAGTGTTCCTCTAATTAACCAGTACGTTGGCCAGTGATTGAGGCTGTCCTTTGTGACGCGGCAGTCAGGTGACCTTGCTTGGCCTTCGTAATGTACAGATACAAGTGAGACAGTCCGCAGCAGCCTCCTTCTATGTCTGCCCCCGTTGGGGCAGACATCTGCGTTTCTTCTAGATATGTATCCTAGTTAATTAGTGTAGTTTATTAGTAGACAGTGTTTTCAGTTTGTGTGCGTATCTGTCCCGCTTTGTGTACGTACTTAATATATATTTATATGCTTATCTCAGTGTAATACACGTAGACGTCATATTTTGTCTGTAGATAGAATAATTTGCCTAACACCTTGTAAGGCATGCTTAATTCTATATTTAACTTCGATGAAAGACAACACTTTCATTGCAATTATTAGTCCTTTTAATGTATTTATTTCATTCTTATGAAAACATTTTATTATACGTTTCCTATATTTTAATCTTTGTAAGAAACTTATTTACAGTTTTTTTCTTAATTCCATACATTCGTATTGTAGTTCACCTTAGCAAGTTTTCAAGAGTCCTTAAATACGAAGCATTTGAGTTGTTCTCAGTCTTCCTATATTTTGAATAATGTAGCTATAGGAGATCAACATTTATTCCCTCAAGTGGAGTTGCCAGATGAGAGGTGCTGAGCACCTGATTTCCCTAACACAGTTGCCTGCCTTTTGTCTGATCACCCGTGACTGCAGAAGCGCTTCACTCGTCAGTGGGATCAGATGGCTGATAAGGTTCTGCAGATACTTCTGCGTCAATCAAAGACTTTACTAAGGCGATATGGAACTTCATCCTCCTAAATTACCTTACAAAAGAGTTACGAACATGTAATTTCACATTCTGGTTTCATGACTGAAGCTCAATATTCCTTAAGACCGTTTTTGGAATCATCATCAGAAGCAGTAGGCTCCACAGTGATGCAGTCTCAGAATCCTCACACTTATCATACAGAGGCAAGAGGGGTGACGCCATTGATTCAGGCTGGAATTAGAATTGCAGACACTGAACAGTAATCAAGAGCACCAGAAGAGCCCTCATCTAACAAAAGAATAGTGCAGATATGAAATGCATGTGGTAGACCTGGATTACAGGCACAGCATATCCAAAAGTGTGAAATGTCCTAGCTCAGTTAAAATATTTCGCAGCACCATACAGTTAAGCCCCGGCATTTTCAAAGTCTGTAGCAAACTCCAGCAATGGTAAGAATCATAAACAGAATAGAGAGAATGTGAATATTCAATGGGAATGATTGATGTTAAGAATAAAATATTGCCTTGTGCTATAGTAAACTCCAGGGGAAAGAAAGCCTTCACAGAAGACAGGAAGTACAGATGCATCTAGGGTATCAGTGCTCGGATACATGTACTCACTGGCTCCTCTTGATGTGGTAAGATAAGTCTGTGTCTCTCTAAAACAAAATTGGGAAAAAGTTAGGTTCTGTATTCTTCCTTAAAAATTCACAGTGCACAAAAAAAAGAAACTAATTTAACTTTAGCCTTATGTTTTCCACATGTAATTAACTATAATCTCCCTGTTTTTAAAAAATGGCACATCTGCTAGCAGTAAGTTGGAATCACTTTCCTCTAGAACAATGCTTAGGAAATGACGCTAGAACAATAGTAACCAAACAAAAAGTGAAGATTTGCAAATATTTGCAAGTGCAAAAAACAAATGAGGAAAATAAACTCGAGGCATTTCCAGAGAGGGTCACACCCTAGAAAAGACCGCTCACTGTGAACAGCCCCTCTGATGTTGCTTTTGCATTAAGAGACATAGCTATAGAGTACAGATAGCAGATTTCTCAGGACAGAGTGAGAAGGCTGAAGACCGGCCTGGGAAGAGACCCTGTTTGCCATCGAGGGTCTCAGCGTGGCTGGGCCCTGGACATCACAGGACTAGTGAGCGCAGCCTATTTCGTCATTGTTGGCTTTATGTCCCTCGTGGAACCTGGTTGGCAGTGTCTCGGCTCCATGCAGCCTCTTGGGGGTAGGGAAAAAGGAAGGAGGTGGTAGAAGTCTGCCAGCTTGAGTGCAGTATCTCCCAAGAGCAGGGAGAAAAGAGGATGGGGAAGCCCTGGTGAAAATTTAGGGTATGCAGAGGTATGCTTTAGAACCAAAATAAGATGGAAGGCTGTCATGTTGGGGTGGGGGGAAACCTACTTGATTTGAAAATTTACCTTATTCTTTAGATTGAGAGGCTTCAAGTTGAAAGACCGTATTTAAATTTGCCAGAGTATTGATTCCTCGGAGGAAATATTCTGCTACTAGTAAGTTTTAAATCTGTGGGTGGAAAGACACAAACCAGCTCCTAGGAGCCCAACTGAGGAAGAACTAGATTTCAATGAGAAAAGTAAAAAGAACAAACATGTGGTTCAAGACAGAAAATCCAGAGAATAGCTTCCTGATCCAGTGACTCTGTCAGCTGTCCTTTCATGCTGATGACAGCAAAAGGGTTTTCCTGCAGACCCCTCAAAAGCTGGCCAGTGCACCTGACCTAGGACCAGAGGTTGCTGAGAGACACTGCTAAGGAAGCCGCTAATACCACTGACTCTGAGGCGATTGGGTTGAGGAGAGGGCGAGGTGCAGGAGGTGAGCACAGACGGCACTCGTGGGTGGCCTGCTTGTTTTTCACAGGTTTCAGGTGTTTGGAGTATTTGGGGGGTGAAAATCAATTTTGGAAAGTGTCCTTAGTGACAGATAATCATGAAATTAATTCCAAAAGGCCCTGGGAAGTTAAGAACTATCAACGTGGCTACCTTCCAAATCAGAGTGTGCCATTTGCCCACCGGGAGCCATCTCTCCCAGTAGCGGTGAATCTGTGGCACATCTGCCAGCTACTTGTTCTCACTGAAAGCTCTGAAAGATTTGCTGCCTCCCGCCTCATCCTGCAGAGGACTAGTGACTCACCTGCGGGCAGCTATGGGAAGCAGATGCTGGAGCAGAGCAGAACCGAGGCGGGAGGG
>PVJA010050811.1:0-13114 GCA_004027025.1 Myocastor coypus | reverse complement strand
AATACAGCAAGCCTACAAATACATGAAGAAATGCTCCCCATCGCTAGCTATTCGTGAAATGCAAATCAAAACAACACTTAGATACCACCTCACCCCAGTAAGGATGGCTATCATAAAGAAATCAACCAGCAGCAAATGCTGGAGAGGCTGTGGGGAAAAAGGAACCCTTCTCCACTGCTGGTGGGAATGCAGATTGGTGAAACCATTATGGAAAGCAGTGTGGAGGATCCTTACAAAACTAGAATTGGAAGTTCCGTTCAATCGAGCTGTCCCCCTACTGGGAGTTTTCCCAGAAGAACTGAAAACACCATACCATAGCGATAACTGTGCACCTATGTTTATAGCAGGCCAATTTGTAATAGTCAAATCTTGGAAACAACCAAAGTGTCCATCATTTGAAGAATGGTTAAAAAAATGTGGTATTTTTATACAATGGAATACCACTCATCCATAAAGAATGATAAATTTGAAGACTTCATATATAAATGGATGTATATTGAACATATACTCATTAGTGAAATAATGTGTGTAAATATCGTATAGTCTCCCTAATATAAGAACTTTAAAGAAGAAAACAAGAACTTAAGGGCATAACACAGCTGAATGTGTTATGGATTAAACAACGAAGTGACTAAAATTTATTTAGAACCCGAAAAGACTTACAATAGCAAAGGCAATCCTGAGCAAAAAAGACAAGGCAGGAGGCATTAAAATTCCTGATGTAAAACTAAACTGCAAAGCTACTGTGATAAAATCACCATGATACTGGCAAAAAAAAAAAAATATACTGAAGGATCAGTGGAATTTATTAGAAGATGCAGAACAAGTACAAACGCATTCAGCCACCTCATTGTCAACAAAGGGACCCAACACCTTTAGTGTAAGAAAGACAGCCTGTTTAACAAGTGGTGCTGGATAAACTGGATATCTACACGCCAGAAACTAAAACTTGAACCAGGTCTATCACCATGCACTAAAGTCAGAATGGATTAAAGATCTAAATATTAAAACAGAAACACTAAATCTTTTGGAAGATAAAGTATAAGGAAATCTGGAAGACATTGGGATAGGCAAGCAGTTCCTGGACAAAAAAATGACACTGCACACACACACACACACACACACACACACACACACACACACAAAACTGCACCTGTAATACTTGAAAGAATTTAACAACGGGGAGATCTTCATACAGAGAAGCTTTTGCACTCAAAAGAAATTACCAACAAAGTAAAAAGAGAACCCACAAATATATAAAAAAAAAAACTTAATTAACAAGTACTCAGACAAAAGTCCTCTATCTAGAATTTATAAAGAACTAAAAAACATTTGGGCCCCAACATTTAAAGACTCAGTGCAGAAATAGGCATCTTAGTCGAACACACACAATTCTCAGAGAAATAAATACAGAAGCTAATGAACACATGAAAAAAATGCTCCACATCACTAGCCATCCATGAAATGCAAATTAAAACAACACTGAGATACCATCTTACTCTAGAAAGAATGACTATCATAACGAAATCAACCAGCAACAAATGTTGGAGAGGCTGTGGGGAAAGAGGAACTGTTTTGGAGAATGTAGACTGATGCAACCATTATGGAAATCAGTGTGGAGTCTTCGTAAAAAACTAAGACTGGTAATCCCATTCAATCCATCTATCCTCCTACTGGGAATTTTCCCAGAAGAACTGAAAATAACATATCACAGTGATGTTTGTGCACCTACATTTAGGTGCACAATTTATGATAGCCAAATCTTGGAAACAACCAAGGTACCCGTTGTCTGAACAATGGATGAAAAACATGTGGTATTTTTATACAATGGCATATTCTGCAGCTATAAAAAATGATAAACTTGAAGCCTCTCTATATAAGTGGATGCATTTTTAGCATACACTTGTAAGTAATGTAAACCAGCCCTAAATGTGTAAATATTATATTGTTTCCCTAACTTAAGAACTCAAAAAAAAAAAAAAAAAGAAATAAAAATAAAAAGGTATAATATAGCTAAGTAGAAGGCATGAGTTTAAGGATCAAACAATGAAGAGAGAGCTAGGAGAAAAATTAAGAAACATGGTAGGGCAAAACCATGCACTTATAAACAAAAGATGGTTAAGTCAATGGTCCTAAAAATCTCCAACAGTTTTTTAAAACTAGCAGATAATTGATAGAATTTGCACCCTGAATGATATCTGTGAAGTAAGCAACTACACTAAGGATAGCAATGTGTAACACTAAAACCATGCTTGGAATACCTATCACTCTGGTCTTCTAATTAGGCACTACTTCTAATTTCATATCAAGTATTACTATACTATGTCTCAAGTACATGTTTGTCTAAAAATAAAAAAGAAAGAAAGAAAAAAGATGATAAAAGAGGATATGAGACAAGGGGAAAAAACAGCCATAGAAGTGTATTGTTATAATTTTGTAAATGGTGAAATTGCTAAATCTCTGTGTAACAACACCCATTTTTTCACATTCTATAGAGACTTAAAATTTATAATATCAACAACTGATGGAAAATACCTGTTCATTATTTCTAAGGTGTTTGATGTTCACAAAGATAGTAAAGTTAAGCTTAAGTGCCTACATTTTAGGGAATAATATCATTAAGTTTCTCTTCTGGAAGATTAACAACTGAAGTTGGCAGACCAGATAATTAGAGAAAAATAAGGGACACAAGAATAGCCAACATTTTGGCTCTAGCCCTATAAGGACAGTGAGGACATAGGACATAAAAGAACCTGTAATGTAATGGCCTATAACTCAATGGTGTCCAAATTTCCTGTACAAGAAGAATAAAGGGTTGCAGAGAAAAATGATCAATGATGTATAGTGTGCCTAAGAAGTGTCCCCTGGAGAGAAAACATCCTCTTTGGCTTTCACAGAGAACAAATTAGTCAAGCTATGGCCATGATTTATCCAGATGACTGACACTGAAAAAAGTTCTGCAAACTGCAGTACATGGCTTCAGGGTAAATCCTCAGGGAACCCAACTGAGCTTGTCAGATACAAAAGTTACATTTTCGTAATATAGGTTTTGTTTTATCTTATTTTTTACTTTATTTTTATTGCATTTAATAAAAAATAACAATGTGACAGTTTCAAAACATGTTAGTAGTACATTTCCAGTATTTGATACAATGCATATTGCTGTCCTCCTAATAGTTATACAGAGCACAGGGTGTAGACGTGATAATTTTCTAATCATTACTGGTGCAAAAAAATTCTTCTCAATGAACTAAGAGAAAATAGTTGTATATATAATCCAATGTTCCATTACCTCAGTGGGTTATTGGCAAAACTGGCAATGATGGAAGCTGTTGGTTTAAGTCTTTTACAGCTTGAAATACTAATATATCTTTACATTTTATGTCTCGTGGTTGAACTTTTCTGATGGGTAGTTAATGGTAAGTTAAAGATATAAGAACTCTCAATGACCCAATAACAGTCAATGAAATACAAAATGTAATAAAAAGCCTACCAACAAAGAAACGTCCAGGACCTGATGGATTCACCACTGAATTCTACTAGAAATTTATAGAAGACATATCCCCAATACCCCTTAAACTCTTCAATGAAATTGAAAAGGAAACAATCCTCCCCAAATCATTCATAGAGGCAAGTATTACATTGATACCAAAACCAGAGAGAGATGCAACTAAAAAAGAGAAGCACAGGCGAATTTCTCTCATGAACATAGATGCCAAAATCCTCCATAAAATCCTCACTACTAGAATACAGCAAATCATCAAGAAAATTATACTTCATGACCTGGTAGGATTCATCCCAGGCATGCAAGGATGGTTCAATATATGCAAATCTATAAATGTGATACACTATATCAATAGAACTAAAGCCAAAATCACATGATCACTTCAACTGATGCAGAAAAGGATTTTGACTAAGTTCAACACTCATTCATGTTTAGAGTCCTATAGAAAATTGGAATAGAGGGCCTCTACCTCAATCTCATAAAAGTCATCTATGACAACCCAGCAGCTAAAATAATTCTAAATGGGGAAAAGCTGAAGTCTTTTACTCTCAGATCTGGTACAAGGCAAGGATGTCCTCTATCAGCACTCCTATTTGATACAGTTCTGGAATCATTAACTACATCCATTAGACAAGGGAGAGAAATAAAAGGAATAAGAATACGTAAAGAAGAAGTCAAATTATCATTATTTGCAGAAGACATGATAATCTATTTAAAAGACCCAAAAAACTCCACCAAGTTCTTGCTTTATCTTAGTCTTAACCATCCAGCAGAAAAGCCTAACCATGAGGTATAAAAAAGGAAAGCCATATTAATATACTAAGTTGTAAAATGCTTACATCATAAGGCCCCTATAATGCCAGCTGAGCTGGTAATCCACTAATGTTATGGACTATTGGACTATATATACAGCCAATTTCTTTTTGTGCAAAGAAAGAAAGATCTGTACTAATGTTGTTTAGATAAGAAATCATGTCTGCATCTT
This sequence comes from Myocastor coypus, assembly GCA_004027025.1. Classification (NCBI taxonomy): domain Eukaryota; kingdom Metazoa; phylum Chordata; class Mammalia; order Rodentia; family Myocastoridae; genus Myocastor; species Myocastor coypus. Next base: position 8,624 of record PVJA010050811.1, on the reverse strand, counting down.
GTACTCGGAGCAACTATGACCAAGGCAATATGCAATGTATTAATTATTGTAAAAATTTAAAAATAAAATAATAATAAAAGTATTTTTTAAATTTTCATATCTATAATTCCTAACACAGTCTTTATCACATAATAATCATTTTAATGAATGAATCAATGAATGTTTTCATTCTTTCCTAAAGAAGAAAACCAATGATATAGATACAGTGAGGTTTAAACCATAGAACATGTATTTGTCACATAGTATAGGGAAAAGTACAGAAGCAATTTTTTCATTTGACCCTATATCCAGGGCTGGTCTGTAAGTGTGACTGCCCAGGGCCCACCTAGACTTATTGGACCAAGCTTCCAGGTCCAGCACGTAAGTGGAATTTCATCCATTAGATACACTCAAAATGGAATTCTGCGGCAGAACTCACTACGGAGAGGCTAGAGGCAAGACCCACCCAGCTGATCCAGGAACAAAACATCTTGCCATAGTGGCATGGAAGGTTCACTTCCAAGGGATCCAGCAGGAAAAAGTGGAGCACAGCAGCCAAACCCAAGCCACACCTGCCTGGATGAGTTTGAACTTGGTACATCTGGACGTGAAACTAAAAAAATAAATTCATCAAAGCTCTATACCAAAGATCAAAAGACAGTTTTATAAACAATGACAAAGAGAAGGAGCAAAATGCAGTCTCAGGCCCTGAGCCCACCCAGAATAAGTGCAGGAGACAATAGCATAGAAGAAATTAGAAATCACATACCTGAAATCTCTGAGATAATAGTATCTAAAAGCTGTTAGAGAAAAGAAACAGATCACATTTAAAGGAAAAACCATCAGAATAATGGCAGACTTCTCCAAACAAACCATCAAGTCAAGAAGAGCATGGAGCAAAGTACTACAAGTCTTGCAAGGAAATAAACTCCAAGCCAGACTGATATATGCTACACAACTCTCTTTCAAACATAATGGCGAAGTGAAATACTTCCATGACAAAGAACAATTAAAGAATTTCATAGTGACAAATCCAATTCTACACAGACTATCAAAAGATATTCTAGAGAGGGATCTAAATGACCACAACTCCATGAATGAAAAAGAAAAGAACCCACCAAACAGGGCAAACAATTAAACACAGGAGAAAAAGAAGTATACAAAAACAGTCTTTCAATTATTCTTTTGTATACAGAAGCAAAATATTTCCAGTAGCATGTTCTACAAATGGCCTTCTCCTGCACCCTATGGTCATGATTCTGTCCAGGCCTATAGGGTGTATAACAAGGAAATAGCTGTGTCTCAGTCCCACACATGACACCTAGCCACTAGTAAGCATCATGGACACTGTTCACTTCCACAACATACTAGAACTTTGTGTGATATCCTATCCCCAAACTTTTGGAAGTTCTGGTCATATATTTGCCATTCCAGTCTTTATGTTATGTATTATTCTTAGTAATTCTTTACTATCCTGAAAACTTTTTCTTAGCTGATATTTTTATATATGGTAACCTATTCAAATACTATGTGAGCACTCTAAATAGATCACAGATTCATACATATGATACACAGCATTCTGACCTCTTAGTTTGACTATGATTTAATTTTAATTTTGGAATATTTGTTTGAAATATTTAATTTTTAATTAATTAATATTAAAGTATAAAAAGGAAAGCCATATTAATATGCTGAGTTGTAAAAGGCTCAAGTCATCAGCCCCCAGTAATGCCAGATGAGCTGATAATCCACTACTGTTATGGACTATTGAACTGAATATACAACTACTTTCTCTGTGTGCAGTGAAAAGAAAGATCTGTACTAATGATGTTTAGATAAGAAATCATGTCTGCATCTTGTACTCTGAACAACTACGATGAAGACAACATTATCCAATGTATACAACTATTGTAAAAAATAATAAAAATAAAATTAAAAAATAAATAAATAATAGAAATTTAATGAAAAAAGAAAACAACTGATGGAGAAATGAAGTCCAAAGACACTGAACTGGTCGGTGATTGAACCAGGACAACATCCATTGTCAGGATTCTGCTTCCTGTCCATTGTTTTCCTTGCTCCTTGCTGGATCTCTTGGTGTCAATGACAGAAAGATTTCTGAGACATCACTGAGTAACAGGCTGTTACAGTACAGGTTCTCTTATGTCCTGAGTTCTTGTGACTCATCAAGATGGCTAACACTGAGAATAGCTCTACAAAACACTGTACATGGTTTCACGGTAAATCCTGAGGGAATTTGACTGACCTTGTCAGATACAAAAGTTACATGTTTTGTTGTATAAGTCTTACATTAACTTGGCCTTAACCACCCAGCAGAAAAATTTAACCACAAGGAATAAAATGTAAAGCCAGATAAGGATGCTGAGCTTCAAGAGGCTCAAGTGACAGCTAACATTCCCAGTTCTGCTAATAATGCACTACTATTATGAAATATTGGACTATGCATACAACTACTTTCTCTTAGCTCAGTGAGAAGAAATATTTGTATCAATAGTGTTTAGAAAAGTTATCATGCCTGCATCCTGTACTCTGAACAACTATTATGAAGACAACAATATACATTGTAGTAATTATTGTGGCTGTCCTACTAACATGTTTTAATCTAAAAAATAAAGATCTTTGTATAAAGCCTCTCTGCTAATAGGAAGTGATTATTTTTGCCTTCAATTTTCTGTACCTCTGCTGAGGTTCAGATGTTGCTTTTTCTCTGGCTTCTATATGCATGGAGCCTCTTCTGGCCCTTACTGAAGACAGCTAAAGTGAAAGCAGGAGCGTCTAGCTCCCATCAGTATACCTCAAAGTCAGGCCCACATTACTCATAAGCTACCTTTGTCAACACGCAGAATTTCCTGCAGAAACTCAGCACCAGGTTACGCATCCTTGACCACTGAGGCACAAGAACAGCCAAAAAGGTGTGTTCGCTTTCCTTCTCCTCAGGCTCCAGCCTTCCCAGAAGTGATGCTGACAAGAAGAGGATCTAATAAGGCAGCTAGTCTGCAAAGAATCATCATTTGGAGATGACTCCTTCCGTGGGGGTAGGATGAAGGCTTCAAACTGTCAATTCGTACTCCAGATTGTTTGTAAAGAGTCCTTACCATTCCACATAGCTGCTGAAGTACTACAGATGAACAGCAATCTCTGGGGTTTCCTTCAAAATCATTGAGGATGAGATGGGAAGTGGATGGGAATATAGATTCACTGACATGGATTTGTGTTCAATGCCACATCTGGATGACAGGTACATGGAAGTACATAACATGATTTTCTTTTTGTGTGTATACATTGGAAATATTCCATAATTAAAATTGATAGTCTCACCTAATAACTGTGCAAAGAATTAACAGACTGAGACTGAGAGATAGTTTTCCTTGGAAAGTTTATTTGCAGAAATGAACATTAGAGTTGTTAGCAACTGGAAACTTGGCTGGTAAATAGTTTCATGCATAGACATACACAGTACTTGGGAAAAGCAGATCATTACGTCTAAACTGGGAGAGTACTATTATTTGTACAAAATACCTGAATGCTTCCTGGGTAACTGGAATTTTGTTACATGCTGATAAAGCACAGGCTCTCCAGTAGAAAAGATGGACAGAGATGGTCTATTAGACAGTCAGGGAGATTGGGCACATCTCTGAGCAGAAACTGGTGTGTTTTTGTTGTTTGGGGAAAAGTGAACTATGTGAGACCTGACAGAAGGAGAGGCTATAGGAAGTTAGCAGAAATTTCCCCCACTCTGCCAGTGCCTTTCCTCATTATGACCCATCTGTGTAAGCTACACATTCCTTGAGCTGAGCTTCACTGTGAATATGCATACATCTATGCTGAGTCTTGTGGCTTCCTCTTTGTGGAAGTCCATTTCCAAACATGAAAATGGACTTGCCATCTCCCAACACAAAAAGCACAAATTTCAAAAAGAAGAGATCTTTACATGAAAATCTAAATTTCCAGTTGCTTTCAAAAAAGTGAGTTCTGTTAACCGTACAGCTTTACCTGGGGTTGAAATTGGCCTCTCAAGTTCAACATCTCCAGTCTAGACTGCTCAATTTTCTAGGTTATCCATCCACTGCAAGTATTAGTTTTAGACCCCTAAGCAATAAAAGGGGTCGTCATGGGGCTTGCAGAAATTTAGGCTCTAAGGCCATGATCAATAAAAGGACTTGACTCACAGTCCAATAAATATTCTTTGAAGCCCTTTATATCCTATATGTCTAGCAGATAATTACAAAGGATGGGAAGTTTGCTAGACTCCATGCTATGCGATTCACAATAGCATGGTTCATACACTTGCATTTGCTAAGCTTGACCTAGGCTATTCCTAATCCTAAGGCCTCCATATGAGATAGAATTTAGAATTAATTGTTAGTTCCTAAATCATTCTCTACTGTTGGGAGTATTTACAAGGTGCAAACAAATTACTAGGCAGTGAGAACACAGGCTCGTGTTAAACAAGGACCCTGCTTGCATGAGTTAACCATTTTATCTACCAACACCAACAGAAAATTAATCAACAAATGAATACATATTATATACCAACAGTAAGTGCTGAGAAGTAAAATCAAGCCAGCAGAGGCAGGGGCCTGAGAATTTGTGACCAAGAAAGAATTCTCCAAAGAGACCACAGATGAGCAAGGACTAAAATCAGATGATAGCGAGAGCCACGCAAAGCATAGAGGAACAAACCCTTTGATTGGAAACAGCATGTGGGAAGGGACTGAGCCAGCAGCAAGTTCAACTAATATAAGCTGCTAGAACATATTAAGACAGGAGCTCAAGGAGGTCAACAGCAGCCAGGTCAAATAGTTCCATGATAAGACTCTTTGAGGCTGTTTAAAATGAAAAGGGAAATAACTGGACTATTTTGAGTAGGATGTAGAAGCATAGGTGGAAATTAAGGCTCAGAGACAGTATTTGACATTTCCCAGAGGAGGAACAGAGTTAGAATTCAATCCCATGTCTATACAATTCCAAAGGAATATCCAATATCTATGTCATTCCAGAGGCACTGCATGGATACATTTCTCATACACCTTCTCTTCTCATACAGGGTCTTCCACCAAATTCTTTATTTTCCTGAACTCTGGTACCAAGTTTCATAGTATGACAGTGGGTGGAATCCTCTAGCCTGAACACGGGAGCTATATTATGTTCAGTTTTTTTGCCAAGATGAAACATAGGCAGATATTTCTTTGCAGCCATTAAAAATTAGTAATGCAGTTATGTGTATTACATGCATCTTCTCATGTGGACTTGGCTGTGGATATAGTTTTTGTCAATGAAATAGCTGAAAACCACTGGCTTGCCTGTTATGTAAATTATCCAAAAGAAAGCTTTAGTTAAGAATAAAATGGGTCATATATAATGAGTGTGTAAATTATTGCTATTACTATTAACAGCCTTACAAAGTATCACCATTATTAACATATATTAGATATAGCACAAAGGGATTTACATATGATTAAACATCACCTCGTAATAGAGAACTGCCTACAATACCAGGTAGAACTTGTCCATCATATCTCAAGAGTTTACGCAACCTTTTTAGAATTTCAATTCTCTCCTTACTGTCATATTAAAACACTCCCCCAGGGACACTGGGACACTGGTTTTGGTGGGGTTTTTTTTCTTTCTTTCTTTCCTAGAACTGAATTCTATTTGGCCAAACAGAATCCGTCCTGAATTCCCCAAAGGACTCTGAGAGGAAGCAAATGTAGGTGTGTTCTGAGCATGCTGATGATCAAAGAGAGAAAGCAACTTTTGTGCCAGCAACTCTCTTGATTATTCAGGGATGGATGATCCAATTTGTGGATTAGCTGGGCCTCTTGGCCTTTCCTGATTTCACTGATCATTAGCCCATGCCCCCCTCAGGCCAGGAAGATAAAAGGAGCCAGGCAAAGTGGTCCAGTGGCTTCTTGGCCTATGTAGGAAAAGGGGCAGGCCTAAAGGCAGTGGTTTGCAATGGGGAAAATGAGGTTTGAGGATTATCCGGATTTCAATGAGCTGGTTTCTTCATAGCTCTCTAGCCCCCAACCAGAGCCCCTAACATCAAGTTTTACCTTGGATGAAGTGGGCCTCAGAGACAGTCCAGTGGGTTTCAAATGTGTTATTTCAAGAGCCTTGGAGGCAAAGGTATGCCACTGCCCTCAACATGATGACAGAACGCAGAGCCTCATGCTCTGCCCTTTCTGCGGCAAGTGTGCCAGGCAGCCATGGAGCAGGGGACATTGCCTTTACCATACCCCTGGACCAGGGAGGAGCTTTGCTTTTAGCCTGGGAGGGCACTGTCTGTCCTCCTGCACAGCAGCTTTCTGAGATTATGCCAGATGCAAAGGAAGAGGGGTGGGGGTGGGAGGGGGGTAGAAAAGAGGGAGAAATTGATGCTAGGGGGAACCAGAGTGGGGATGGAAAGGGAAGATATGCAGCTCCAACCCAAATCGTATTTTGATTCTAAATAGCAGTCCTAAAACAATCCTTCCTAATGACCAGGTCAAACTGAGAAATAAGCAGTTTGGGGAGGGTAAACCATCCCTCAGCAAAGCTAAGCTGCCAGATTAGGAGCTGGAGGAATGTGGACAGAAGCAGAGAAGCAGCCTTTCAGGGGCAAAACCTACCGCTCACCCACTGGCTTCTGGGGCCTCTGTTTTCTCATAAGAACAGTTAGGATAACAGGAGTAAAGATTTTGCCAGACTGCTGGGGGCGGGGATCCAAGACTACCCCACATAAGACCTAATCCAGGATGGGGCTCATGGAATGCACATGAGAAAGGAGAGACCAGAGAAGCCAAGCGAGACTAAACCATCTGCACATCAAGCACACTCCATCTCTGGCACCCTGCCATTCCGTCACCCAGCTGCTTCTGCACTTCTCCATGTAGAAGCATCAGGACATCTCTGCTTACAGCTGGACTTTCCTGGATCCACAGTCCAGCAATTGTCCAGGCACAGACCCTAGACAGCAGTCTAGGGCTTGCCCCATGGCATTCAAAGGCCACACGTTATTCCTTAGGTTGGTGCTTTCTTTAAATAAGAGCAAAAGTTCCTCCTCTTCTTGTAAGGAACTGAACAGCATTCAATGGAAAACAAAAGGTGCTACAAATGAAGATGAAAATGAGGAGAGATCCAAGTTGTTTAAATGATCTTACTCAAAAATATCTTCTAATTTCCAAAACTTTCAGCAAGTAGCCGTGAGTCTAACAAAATACTTCAGCACAACAGATGCATAGGTTGGAGAGGGTAAGCTGGGGAACTTCCTTGTCCTGAAGCCCGAAGGAGTATAGACCGTCATCATGGGACCCTCACCTACCCAGTGCCTCCAGCAGGTAGGGCACAGTGCTGGAAGCAGTGTGCAAAAATAAGGCCAGATCATCTTTACACTTTTAAAAACTGTTATACAAGTCTACTTATGTGTTTTATTTCAGATATTATAGCATGCCTTAAAACAAGAATATTCAAGCACATGGTTTAATAACTGTCAGAGGAACTGGATCTTCAGAGGTCATAGAGTCTCTCTAAAACTCCTCTGTATTTTTTGTGGGAGGATGGCAGCAAAAAATAAATGAAATATATCATGGTGCGATCATCCCAAAGTATCTGGAGGGGTGGGTTACAGGATCCTGCAGAGACCCTACAGATCTTCAGTCCCTTGTACAAAGCAGTATAGCATGTCAGCATATACATATTTGCAGTATAATTTCAATCATCACTAGATTGTTCTTAGTACTTAAGACAATGTAAAGGCTACCTAAATAACTGTTATGTCACATCATTCAGAGAACAATGACAAGAAAAAAAAAGATGTGCATGTGTTCAGTACAGGTGCAATTTTTTCTGAATATTTTTTCATTTCAATTGGTTCAGTTCTGGATGTAGAACCCACACAGAGGGCTGCCTATATGCAAAAGAGATGACATGGGTAAATGTGCAGATATGGAAATAGGAAATGTTGGTTAAAGTGTAGGGGCACAATCTCGACTCCATGGCCTTCCACCTCAGACTCTAGGCCATGGCACTGTGTGCAGCTCCGGCCAAAGTGAAAAAGTCTGTGTGGTCTTGGCATCTCATGGTAGCTCTACCCAACACCAACATGCCCATATTTCTACTACTGGGCTTGGGCAAGATCAAAGGAACTCCAAAGAGCAGCAGATATATTGCCTTTCGGTTATTGGACTTCATTTGTTGGGGCAGGGAGATAGCTCAGTAGAATAAGTGCTTACTTGACAAGCACAGGGTCCTGAGTTCAAACACTGTACTAAGAACTTCCTGTTCCAGCCCAGACCCAAATCGCACCACTGGGAGCTGAGCCTGCGCGCCCGATGCGGGTAAGCTCCTTGCGCCTCTCCGCCCCGCCTCTGCGTTCCCCTGACTAACTCCATGTTCCAGCCCAGACCCAAATCGCACCGCTGGGAGCTGAGCCTGCGCGCCGGCTGCGTCAGGATCCTTGGCCTGACTTCCCTTTCCCCGCCCACCCCCTTTTTTTTTTGAACCCCTCCAGCCCAAGCTCCATCACCGAACCCATCAAATAGCCCATTTGGCAAACGATCTGGTCCACGACCCTACCAGGACTACTCAATCCCAAAGCTCCACCTCCACCTACAGACCACATCCGCCAGGATTCACAAAAGCTA
>PVJA010050810.1:0-13121 GCA_004027025.1 Myocastor coypus | reverse complement strand
TTCTTCTTCTTCTTCTTCTTCTTCTGAGCTATCTCCTCAGCCCCTTGGCCATTTTCTTCTTGCTTCTGTAGTAAACTATCACAAGCTTAGTGGCATAAAACAACACAAATTTATTTACTTACTTTCTTGTGGGACCGGGGTTCGAACTCCTGACCTTGCACTTGCCAGGCAGGCACTAGTGCCACAGAGTTATCTCCCCAACCCCACAAATTTATTATATTAAAGTGTTCAAGGTCAGAAGCCCAGAAAGAGCTTTAAGGGCTAAGCACCAGTTGTGCTCCTTCCAAGGTTCTGGGGAAATATTTCCTTGCATTTCTGGCATCCAGGCCACCTGAGTTCATTGACTATGCTGACCGGCACTACTCAGAGGCCCACTTTCTTGGTCACTCCTCATGTGACTCTCCTGACCTCTTTTTTTTTCCACTGGGACCTTTTAAATTTTTTCCTTCTCTCTGCATTTTTAAATTAGCATGTTATTGTGATACATGTAAATGCATTTATTGTGGGGGAACTGGTAAGTGTACATGTCATATCTTTGTGTGCGTGTGTGTGTCTTTTTGAGACAGGGTCTCACTTTGCAGGTCAGGCCAGCCTTGAGTTCACTTTGTAGCCTAGGCTGTTCTCAAACTTGCAATGATCCTCCTGCCTCAGACTCTTGAGTGCTAGGATTATAGGCATGCACCATATGCCTGGCTTTACATATCACATCTTGATTCTCTTCACTTTCTCTCCATCCTTTCTCCTCCTAGGTCACATCTCAGGTCTCTTTCCTATCTTTTCAAAGAGACACACACAAGTGACAACTAAACACCTGAAAAGATACTCAATATCATTTACTCTCAGGGAAACATCAAAACTCCATTGAGGTAGATAACATGTTAAACTAACTAGAATTACAACGATGGTGATGATGATTCTAGTAATATGAGACAAGCCCAATTGATATCCCAAAAAGTAGGAAACAAGAAACAGAGCCCAGGGAGGGCTGTTGTCTGCTGTAGGTCCCAGACAGCTGGGATTTACAATTGCAGATAGCAGCTTCTTTTGCTGGCACCCTGTTTGTTGACCTCTTGCTTGGGATGTTAATGGTTGTCTCTTCCCCTGCTCATTTTCTTTGTTAGCATCTGTGTGAACCTAGTGTTCGGTAAATAGTAGAAGACAGTGATTTGTAATCTGTATTCACCAAAGTAGTTTTGCACATTCCTTGGCCTGATTGTAGCCCTCAATAAAGGTGAGCTCTTTCTGGAGCCCTGGGCTCACTTTGAGAGAGACCTCAGTGAGCCCTCTGAGCATACTCATCGGGTCTTCTCGTTTTTTTCGGCACTGACTCACAACAGATGATGATGATGATGATCATGATAATGATGACGACGACAACGACGACGACGATAATAGTGAGGATGTGGAATCAGAAACTGTTAGTGGAAAGGTAAAATGGTACAACCATTTTGCAGAATAGCTGACAGTTCTCCAAAATGTTAACATAGGATTATCATTTGAGTCAGCAATTCTACTCTTGGGTACATATATCCAAAAGAATTGAAAACACAGGTCCACATGTATACACAAATGTCCACAGCAACATTTCCTAATGACCAAAAAGAAGAAACAACTCAAATATTCAATTGATAAATATTAGAATTGCTTTTTTTTTTTTTTCCAGAACTGGGGATTGAACTCAGGTCCTTGCGTTTGCCAGGCAAGTGCTTATTCTGCTGAGCTATCTCCCCAGCCCTTCAATTGATAAATAGAAAAATAAAATGTGATACATCTATTCAGTGACATACTATTTAGCTATAAAAAGAAATGAAGTAATGTTATAATGTACAATACAGATAATCCCAAAAACATTATATTAAATGAGTGTCCAGTTGCATAAACTCTTGTGTGTTATAATAGAAGATAAATATTTGGGTTTCGTGCCTAGTTACTGATGCACAGTTCTTAGAATGTGTGCAATTGCTGGAGAGAAATCTTTCTTTGGGAAAAGATTTTTTATTCTGTATGCAGGTAAGAGTAAAACCTATAAGATTTTGCTTGCAGCTGGTAAGCAAAAAGAGAAAAGTAAAGCAAGTTATTATTTAATTGGCTAGTTAAAATGCTCAAATATTTGTGTGCAAAAGCTGAAACTGATTCTTGTGGGAGGGCAGGATGAGGCCTCATTGCCTCAAGCAGTCAAGCTACCTCAGTCTTGAGAAAAACACCCTGTGTAGACATTGGGCTGTTAGATGCTAGGCAACCTTGTGTCTTGCAGACTTTTTTTTTTTTTTTTTAAGGAAGGGTGTACGGTCAGACTCGAGAGCTGAGATTACAGGTGTGCACCATCATGCCTAGTCTTTTTTTTATTATTTACTTAATTTATTTTTGTCTTTTTGAGACAGTGTCTCACTATGCAGCTCAGGCTGGCCTTGAGCTCTTTTTTGTAGCCCAGGCTGGTCCTGAACTCACACTGATCCTCCTGCCTCAGCCTCTCAAGTGCTGGAGTTACAGGTGTGTGCCACCACGTCTGGCTTATTTAATTTTTTTTATACAGATTTTTTAAAAGAATTTTTAAATTATTTTATTTATTTATTTTTCTTGTTTCAGAACCTTTATTTGTTTATTCACTCATTTTTATGGCCAGCTCAGCCCGCCCTGAGGGCAGGGCCAGTGCAGCAAGTGGTGCCGGGGATAGAACCGTGGTCCCTGAAGCTGCCCAAGCTTTCCCAAGCAGGCGCTTTAGACCACTGAGCCATCCCGCCGGGCCCCTGCCCAGTCTTTTTAAAAAAATTCTTTTAATAAGAAATAATATTGAGACAGTTTCAAAACGTGTTAGTAGGACAGCCGCAACAATTTATGCCATGCCTACTGTTGTCTTCATAGTAGTTGTTCAGGGTACAAGATGCAGACATGATAACTCTTCTAAACACTATTTCTTCTCATTGAACTAAGAGAAAGTAGGTGTATACACCTACTTATCCCATAATAGTAATGGGTTGTTGGCAGAACTGGCAATGTTGGAAGCTGTTGACTTGAGCCTTTTACAGCTCAGCATACTAATCTGGCTTTATTTTTTATGCCTCATGGTTAAACTTTTCTGCTGGTTGGTTAAGGCCAAGTTGAAGCAAGTCTTATATAACAAAATATGTAATTTTTTTTTTTTGCGGGATTGGGCTTTAAACTCATGACCTTCCACTTGCCAGGCAGGCACTTGTGCCACAGAGCTATCTCCCCAACCCCCTAAAACATGTAATTTTTATATCTGACAAGGTCAGTCAAATCCCCTCAGGATTTATCTTGAAACTATGTACAACATTTTTTAAAGAACTTTTGTCAGGGTCAGCTGTCTGGATGAGTCACAGCCATTGCTTGACCAGTTTGTTCTCTGTGAAAACCTGAGAGAATTTTTTCTCCCTAGGTGACTCTCTTTAGTCCATGCCCGGTCTTTTTTTTTTTTGCATGCCCGGTCTTAATAGTTGGCTGGTCTGCAACTTTGTAAAAGTGTAAATAAAGGCTCTTGCTATGGTTCAGGAGCTCATCTCACCAACCAGGCAGATGGGCCACCACCTAACCCAGCTCTTGTCTTCTTGTCTATCTTTTCCTCATTCTTGCCACTGTTTCTCCCTAGGTACAACAGATCACACTGAGAGACCAATGGACCCCTACACTCAGTAACATAGTGGTTATTTTGTGTGAGTTTAAGAGTCTTCGAAAGAAAGGATTATTCTAAACAAAATATACTACCTGAGGGGGGGGTGAGGATATAGCTCAGTGGCATAGGCACATGCCAAGCAAGCACAAGATCCTGAGTTCAATCCTCAGCACAGTCAAAAGAAGAAAGAAAAAAAAAATACCACCTGAAAGCACAGGGCTAGAGAGTATATAAAAACAGAAGAAGCAGCTGATAAAGGGAGGCCATGTACACTGTTGATTTCCTTACGCATCTAGCAATTATTATTATATGCAAGGACTGAGTAGCCAATTATTTTATATTTTGCCTTTTTTTGAGTAAACATTTTAGGCCAAACCTACTAAATAGGATTCTCAAAGACACTTTATATGTGACATCCTTCAGATACTTGGTGGCCTTTTGCATATGCATCCCCTTGTAGCCTGGGCAGTTTGACATGTGTTCTTGGGGAATCAATTTTTTTTTTTTTGCAGGACCAGGGATTGAACTCAGGTTCTTGTGTATGCCAGGCAAGCACTTATTCCACTGAGCTATCTCCCCAGCCCCTCACATGTGTTCTTAAAGTGAATGCATGCTGGGTGTGGTGATGCACACCTGTAATCCCAGCACTCAGGAGGCTGAGGCAGGAGGATCGCTGTGAGTTTGAGACCAGCCTGGGCTACAAAAGTGAGCACAAAGATTTGAGCCTCTTGATTTGCATGATTTTATGGGGCTTCTGGGTCTAGAGAGTAGCAAACCATCTTCACAGTCACCTCAGGCCACTCTCAGGAAGAGGTAGAGACATTTTACAGATCAGTGGGAAAACTTAAAGCTATTCCACTTCTCCAGTAGAGTAAGAAAAAGACGGTTACTGTACATAGTGTGCTTATTGCACTATATCTGCTTGGTAGAACTTCCATTCTACTGTATTTTCATCCTCACTGTCATCTTAAGTCCTCAATCTCTATATATTTTCCCCTCATTTTAATAGTCTTTTCCTTGTTTTTCCAGCACTCTTTTTCTGACTGGTTCCTTTTCTCTGATTTGTTACATGATGCAGGGTTTGAAGGTTCTGGAGATGGTGTTTCCACTGAAATCTGTGTAGAAGGATTACTAAGTAAGCAGTTGCTTATCAGTCTCCAGATGGCAAGAAATGGGTGAAGTACTGTCCCTAACAATGTCCAAATGTCTCCACTAGGAGAGTGTATGATGGTTGCAGCTGGTCTTCCTGCTAATAACAGCACCACTGAAACACATGGGGCTAGTTCCAAATGTAGTATTTTTTTTTTTGATAAATTGATGTTGTAATATTCTGGTGTTGGTGCCGAAAGGAAGGACGAGAAAACTGATGAATTTAGCATTTAGCTCAGAGATCTCACTGAGACTTGTCTCTCTCGAAGTCAGCCCTGATCCACTGAAGGATATTACTTTTATTGAGTATTCAAGGACAGGCTAAGGAATTTGCATAACTGCTTTGGGAAATACAGACTAGAGATCACTACCTCTTTTACCATTTACAGAACCTTAGGTTAGTACAAATGCTAATTGAAAGCATTCCAAGCAGGTGAGGAGACAACCAGTAACATTCCAGGCAAGGGAAGAGACAACAATCAAGGAGCCATTAGAATAAATAGTTATTGGGGCCCGGCAGGATGGCTCAATGGTCTAAAGCACCTGCTTAGGAAAGCTTAGGCGGCTGCAGGGACCTTGGTTCAATCCCCCGTACCACATGCTGCACCAGCCCTGCCCTGAGGGCAGGCTGAGCCCACCATAAAAATAAATAAACAAACAAACAAAAGTTCTCAAACAAGAAAAAAAAAAAAATTCTAAAAAAAAAAAAAAGAATAAACGGTTATCTGCCTCCTTCAATCCAGGTTTCAGGAATCTCCAAGTAGCCTCCTACAGCTGTCCTTGGGCTTTATTGTTCTGTACTTAAGATGTTCGGTCCTTATCTCTACAAATTGACACCTGGGAAACATGGTTATTAATTAAAAATTACCATACATGTCACCAACAGTTTGTGCTGCAGACTGTCTTGCTTCTTCTAGAGGAGCATTAGAAAGAAATGTATTTGTAAAAGCAGAACAATCAGGCAGATGGAGCTGAATTCTTGCAGCAGGGCTTCTTTTCCATGATTCCCCTTGCCTTCCATTTCTGCCTGTTTGGCCAGCGTGGCAGAGGCTTTGGCAGCCTCCACTTCTTTGTCTTTACAAAATGAGCAGGTCTCTCTGCATGATCCAGTGCAATCTGCTGTTTCATCGATTCTCAAGCAGCCTTATCTTCTGCTTTTCCTCTGTTTCTTTCTTCCAACATCTTTTGTTAATTCATGTTGTTTTCTTTTTTTTTAAATTTTATTTATGTATTTTTTTCTTATTTCAGAACCTTTGTTTGTTTATTCACTGACTTTTATGGCCAGCTCAGCCCACCCCGAGGGCAGGGCTGGCACAGTATGTGGTGCCGGGGATTGAAGCTTTCCCAAGCAGATGCTTTAGCCCACTGAGCCATCCTGCTGGGTCCCTGTTTTCTTTTTTAAAGCAATATATTTTTTTTTTTAGAATTTTATTTTTTTTCTTGTTTCAGAACTTGTTTATTTTTATGGCTGGCTCAGTCTGCCCTGAGGGCAGGGCCCATGCAGCATGTGGTGCCGGGGATCGAACTGTGGTCCCTGCAGCTGCCTAAGCTTTCCTAAACAGGTGCTTTAGACCACTGAGCTATCCTGCCAGGCCCTCATGTTATTTTCTGTTTAGTCTAATATTTCTTTTCCAGTTTTTCTCCTTCTTAATTTCCTTCTTTTTTTTTTTTTTTTTTGCAGGACCAGGGTTCAAACTCACAACCTTGCACTTGCTCAGCAGGCACTTGTGCCATGGAGCTATCTCCCCAGCCCCTCTTAATTTCCCTTTTAATCTCTTTCTCTGCCTTTCCTCTTGCCTTTTCTCTTCTCTCCTTTTTTCAAGTATTTTTGTTAGTTGTGGCTCAAATGTGCCACATGCATGATGACTCCTGGTAACCCCAGAGGCCAACTACATCAGTGGAACAGATCAAAGGGTGCAGTGGACTGCAGTAGTTGCTAAATTATTAAGGTTAAGACATCTCCTAGTAGAAGACAACTGGCCAGCAATCATCTTGGAGAGGCCGCCTGAGCTCTGAACTCCAAGCAGCTGGCTGACTCCACCTAGGGGCTCCTGGTGTTAGGGAGGAGGCAGAAGCAAGTCCCAGTTGACAGGAAATCTCAGAGCCAAGGTGAAGCCAGCAGGATGCACATGGAGTGTGGCAGGCTGAACAAATTGGGTTCCAGCCTCACAGCTAGAAACCAGCCTGAACTTCAGAGTTTTTTTCTTTTTCTTGTTTCAGAACTTTTGTTTGTTTGTTTATTTATTTATTTTTATGGCCAGCTCAGCCTGCCCTGAGGGCAGGGCTGGCGCAGCTGCCGGGCCCCAGATTTTTTTTTCTTTTTCCTGGTGCCGATGACTTAGCCCAGGGCCTCACACTAGGCGAGTACTCTAACAATATGTAACACCCCCAACTCAGAAAATCTTTTAGTATCCCAGTAAAATGACTGACTGGATGGATGCTGGTAAGGAGAAAGGCCAAGGTACAGAGGGCTCTACTTGAAGGAGGAACAATTGTCTCAATTTTGGCTGAACCTGAGCCTATTTCCATGTATCAATCAATATGTACTGACCTGGCTAGGACTTTTCCTTATCTCTTCAATTGCGTTAAACAATGCATATGGGTCCAGCTGAGGTGCTGATGGTAGTCTTTGAAGATGGCAAGTAGTGTTTCCCCTGGGAGTCCCCCAACCCATTGTTCCTTTGTGAGATAAAAGAGCCAATGCTCCATGCTGTTGGCTGGGATGAGCCTTGAGATAGAGGCTATGACTTCCTGGGGCTGGGAAGATTGTACATCAGAGCTGAAGCACTCACTCCAAAACATTAGCTACAATCTTAATTGTGTGATGTGGATTACTCTTGCTGCATATCCTTCTCTCTGCATATTGCAGAAGTGATTTCAGGCCTCCTACCTAGCCCAGCCCATTCAGGCACTTCTGCCACTCTCACAGCCACTCACCCTCAAGCACCCCCTTCTTTATGAATTAATGAAATCTGGGTTTGGTCCTGAGTAAAGGCCTTTGTTCCAGATAGCCATCATTGTGGCCAGACTTAGGACCCCTGGGCTCCTCATAAGGCATACAAATATGCCTTAATGTCTTTATTCTCACCATGGGTTACTCTGGAAGTGGTAGATTAGAATTAATTAACTAGAATTCCAATGACTTTTCATGGTATTCCAAATATAAATTTCCTGGACCACAATAAGGGGGGCCAGGAAGAGCTCTGTATATCAAGGTATGACTAATCTTTTTATTAATTAATTAATTAGTCTGGTACTGGTTAATTAGTACCAAACTTGCTCTGCAGCTCAGACCCATAGTGGTCCTCCTACCACAGCCTCTCCAGTACTACTGGAATTACCAGTATCTGCCTGGGATTTCAGGGTTGGCATAGTATGTGGTGCCAGGGATTGAACCTGGGTCTTTGTGCTTGCTAGGCAGGCACTTAGATCCCTGAGTTATCTCACCAGCCCTACCGATGCATGATTAGAGGATAAGAAATTTCATGGGGACAACCTGCTTAGGCCTCCCTCTTGTCCTTCCCTCAGACAGGAGCTTTCTTTCCCCCAATAAATATATTCTGCTCATAAAAAGAAAAAGAAAATAAATTTTAGCCCTACTCCCTTACATTTTAGAAGTGAAAGGGGCTGGACATGGTAGCACATGTCTATAATCCAAGCACTTGGAAGGCTGAGGCCAGAGGATTTCCATGAGTTTGAGGCCAGCCTGGGCTACAAAGTAAGTTTAAGATCAGCCTGAACTGCATAGTGAAACTCTATCTCAGAAAGGGAAAAATCAATCAATCAATCAATCAATCAATCAATCAATCAATCACTATGTGACACACTTCCCTACTGGATCAATATTGGCTGAGCAGGTACTCTTGCAATCCTATAGGTTGATTATAATCCGACCTATGTATATCCACACTGTGATGTTGCTGCCTACATTACTCCTCACAAAGAACCACTGTGCCAACCCACTTCCAGGTCTCTTCCTGGTAGGAGCTAGGTCTCAAAAGAAACCTTTCTTACTCTCTGTTTTTCTTTCCTACTCTTTTTTTTTTGTTGTTGTTGTTTTTGTTTTGAGACAGGGTCTCAAACTCACACTGATCCTCCTGCCTCAGACTCCCAAGTGCTGGGATTACACCCAGCTCTCTTTCCTACTCTTAACCTTTATTGTCTTTAGAATTCATTGTTTATTTTAGGAAATGTGAGCTCTCCACATTTGAAGTCATCTAGCAGGTTGGGAGTTATATTTCTCTTATATTACCACCACAGAAGACAGTAGTAAAAGGCACAGGAAAGGTTTTTATCTGGGAGAAACTGAAGGGGGTGGAAAGGGGAGAAAGAGAGAAAGAGTGAGAGCGAGAGCAAGTGCGAGCGAGAGGGAGAGAGAGAGAGAGAGAGAGAGAGACAGAGAGACAGAGAGACAGAGAAAGGGAGAGAGAGAGAGGGCAATGAAGAGATCTGTACTAATGATGTTTAGATAAGAAATCATGTCTGTGTCCTGTGCTCTGAATAACTATGATGAAGATAACATTATGCAATGCATTAACTATTGTAAAAATAATAATAATAATAATAATAATAATAATAATAATAATAATAATAAATTTTAAAAAGAGATTCTGGAACAGAGCATATTTGTTTTTCTTGAGGAGTGGAAACCCTGGGAAAAGGCAGTTTTCCTCCAGAAATGTAATATCACACTCTACATATATAAGCCCAGGTTTTTTTTAAAAAATAATTTTTTATTTTTATTTTTTTTTCTTGTTTCAGAACTTTTGTTTGTTTATTTTTTTATTTTTATTTTTTTGTTTCAGAACTTTTGTTTGTTTATTTATTTATTTGTATGGCCGGCTCAGCCTGCCCTGAGGGCAGGGCTAGCACAGCATGTGGTGCCGGGGATCGAACCTCGGTCCCCGAAGCTGCCTAAGCTTTCCTAAGCAGGTGCTTTAGACCACTGAGCCATCCCACCGGGCCCAGCCCAGGTTTTTTTGTTGTTTGTTTATTTTTGTTGTTTTATGAATAGGTAATTTTGCCACTGGGCTGTGTCTGGGGGTCTTTGAGCTTGAAATTACTATACATCAGTGATTCTTAACCGCTGTGACCCCACAATACAGTTCCTCATGTTGCGGTGACCCCAAACCAAAAAATAATTTTGGTGGCTACTTCAAAACTGTAATTTTGCTACAGTTATGATTTCCAATGGCTTTAGGCAACCCCTGTGTTTTGGTAGCTTGACCCCCACCGGGGTTGTGACCCACAGGTTGAAAATCTATAGTATAGATTCTTAGGTAGAAATATAGGCAGTCAGACAAGGCTAGGCCCTCCAAGGAATCAGTACAGAAAAAGAATACATTTTGATGGTGGCTGGAGGTGCATCTGTGGAAAGTTAGGTCTCAAGATAAAGACAGAATGACCAGGCCTGCATGCCTCCTCAAGGGATAAGTAATAAATTGAAGATTACAATTGGCATCAGCTAGTCCAATAAAGTCTAGATAGATATAAGCCACCCACATGGGTGACTGGGACCTCCTGACTCATCCCTTCCTAAAAAGACTCTTATTCTTTCCAGATACACTTGCTACATGACTGGCTTCCCCACTGGATCAACATTATCTACATGACTAGCAGGTTAATAGCATCCCTTAGTTCAGTGGTTCTCAACCTGTGGGTTGAGACCCCAGTGGGGGTCGCCTAAAGGCATCAGAAAATGTTATTTATTACATTCTGGATCATAACTGTAGCAAAATTACAGTTTTGAAGTAGCCACCAAAATCATTTTTTGGTTTGGGACCACCGCAACATGAGGAACTGCATTGCAGGATCACGGCATTAGAAAGGTTGAGAACCACTGACTTAGTTATTGTGGATTTGCGGACTGAGCAGGTCTGTCATCTCCCAGATGAGTATACTTTGAAGACTAAATAAAAAGAGGCAAATAGAGTGATCTCAGGGCTCCAGGAGGATCAAAGGCCTCTCACAGAATTTGAGATTTTCTCACAGCTAAGACTAAGACCTTCTCTGGGCAGTCCATATTTATTTAGTTATCAGAAGAGAGAGAAGTATTCAAGAAGAGTGGAGCCACTCAAACACCTCTCCAAGTAAGGCATTAT
The DNA here is from genome assembly GCA_004027025.1 of Myocastor coypus. NCBI lineage: Eukaryota > Metazoa > Chordata > Mammalia > Rodentia > Myocastoridae > Myocastor > Myocastor coypus. The sequence continues at coordinate 2,240 of PVJA010050810.1, read as the reverse complement.
ATTAGCCCAACCTGAGGATTCAGTCTTCATCTAGTTGAAGTCAGATCCAGGTATTCTTTTTTAAAAAAAGATAAATTTAGTGCAGAGTGTACAGGGTCTATAGGGTCTCACGACGTAGAAGGGACGTATAGTGATCCTCCTATTTTCAGAACACTGGGATTACAGGCACACGCCACTGCGCCCAGTCTCAATTGCTGTCTCAGCACGCCCGGGGGCAGGGCTGGGGTGCAGCATGCTGAGGATGGAACCCCGGCCCTTGCACTCTCCTAAACGATCTGGGTGTTCTTTTTATTTTATTTTATTTTATGTTTAGAATTTTTTATTTCTTTTCTTTTTCTTTTTCTTTTTTTTTTTTTTTTTTTTTTTTTTTTTTTTTTTTTTTTTTTTTTTTTTTTTTTTTTTTTTTTTTTTTTTTTTTTTTTTTTTTTTTTTTTTTTTTTTTTTTTGTCTTTTTTTTGAGACAGGGTCTCGCTATGCAGTTCTTTTTCTTGTTTCAGAACCTTTGTTTGTTTATTCACTCATTTTTATGGCTGGCTCAGCCTGCCCGAGGGCAGGGCTGGCGCAGCATGTGGTGCCTAGGACAGAACCGCGATCCCTGAAGCTGCCCAAGCTTTCCCAAGCAGGCGCTTTAGACCACTGAGCCATCCAACTGGGCCCCAATCTGGGTGTTCTTGTCTGGGATCTTGTCTTATCTTTTGAGGCTCTCAGGTTTCACTTACCATTACAGGTCGGGATCATTGATTCAGAGGTTCACTTACTATGGGTCTGGCACCCATTTCCAGACAAACAGCCTAGGCTTTGAACAGACTCACAAGTAAGCATGAGAAGCCCACTGGCTAATTTAAATCCTGCTCAGGGCTGCTTCCTAGTGGTCTCCATCAAGTGACTATATTGGAATCTTATTGGTTGATTGTAATTTTGACCCATGTTGTACCCACCTCATGATTTTGCTCTATAAAACTTCCTCTTTAAAGTGGGCTCCATGACAACCCACTCTGGGGACCCTCCTGTCTCTTAGGAGTTATCTCTCTCAATAAATATTTCCTACTCTTCACCTTTGTTGTTCCTTAAAATTCATTCTTTGATTTTGTGGAACATGAACTTGGTGTATCTGACGTGTAGCAGGTTGGGAGTTACACATTATTTTCCCTATAACAAAATAAGGAACTTATCTCACCTTTGTAGAATAAGTTTACAGGTTCACTGAATTCCATTGACGCAGGGATGATGTCAGAACTTCCAAATATGATGTAAGGGAACTAAGATAACTCTCAAACTTTTAGATGCCTCATACACTGAATTTGTGTTCTTTAAAAATTGAAGTATGAGGGCTGCAAGGCACGCGGGAGCCGGGCGGCGGCGGTTGAGGCGAGGCGGCTGCGGGGGTCGGAGCCCGCGGCGGAGGCGCCGGAGAGGCCGAGCCCGCGACGCCCGAGCTCCGCTGCGGCAGCAGTCCCCGAGGCTCCCCCGTGGTCCCGGCCGCAGAGCCCGGCGTGGGCGGGCGGGCTGCTCCGGCGCGAGGGGACGGCCCGGGCTGGAGGACGAGTGCTCCGGAGTTGCCGGCGGCCGCGCGCGGACCCGGTAACTTACAAGATTAAAATTGCTTTGGTTGCTGGTGGTTCTGAATATGTACAATTCTTATCCCAGGATATATGATTTTGAAGACTGAAACATTAGAGTTTTAACCTCTAAGGATAAAGAAAATGTTTGGGGAAAGTCTATTTTATGTTGCTAAAATGTGAATCCCTTGACTGATAATCTAGAAGGCCTGTACAGTTTAGCAGACTTTGGAAACACACCCAGTCAGCTTGAAGAGTATCAAAAGGACACTACCACTTAGAAATCAAGATGGCAGTGCACTATGGGGAATTGAGGAAAATGGATTAATATAAGAGAGCTTGATAAAATACCACCAAGACAGGGTTCTTTTAACATGGATTCAGTGAAATGAATGAAACCTATGTTACCCAAGAAATGGACAGTGGATTTGACTTTCTAAAGACTTTTGCATCATTTAAACTAGTTCATTTTTGACATTTGGAGAAAGATAACACAGATGATAGTGTGTATGCCAAATTTTGATTTGCTTGAATATGACTGCATGGAGTGTTAACTTTAAGAAAATTTCTTGGGGCCCGGCAGGATGGCTCAGTGGTCTAAAGCCCCTGCTTGGGGAAGCTTGGGCGGCTTCAGGGACCGCGGTTTGATCCCCGGCACCACATGCTGCGCCAGCCCTGCCC